>DWQX01002049.1:0-23770 GCA_018245475.1 Pharmacophagus antenor
AGGTAGATATACAACATAAAAAATGTAAAATTATTTGTTTTCATATTTTATTATAATTATAATTAAATAACATTTAAAGAATTTTAATTATTTTATCGGTGATTGTTCTACTAATACATTATTAATATGGATCTTTTATTCATTATTATTTTTAATAACTAAGATGTGAAATTATTATTTGATTGGAAATCTTAAAAAGAAAATGACAAGCCCTCTCGATTCCTGTCTAATGCTGATATATCAAAACTATGAGACAGATAAAAAATAAGTGACTGTGTTAAGTCGGTAAAAAAAGTCGTACAAAGATATTAATCACAAAAAAAATAAAAACTATTGGTTTCAACAGTCTTTCTGCGATATGCCATCTTTTGTGCCAATTATGAAACAGTTCTCAGTTTTTGTTAGGTTTTTTATTTATTGTGGAATGAACAAAATGTAGGTGGAAATTTGTGGACGGCCTTTGCCTTGGTTTTTTTGTAGTCATCACCTTGTTCTTTTCGAAGACGAATAAATCATCATATGTAATATTATTTATTCCTTAGATTAATTAAGTTAGAAACTAGAACAACTCACAAGCTATCACTTACCAATTATTTTCAGTATTCATTGAGTTTCAGAAATGTTTACATGTTTCCAATTTATCAAGTTATCGTGAGCAGCAGACTAAAAACTAAATAAAGATAATTAAAAGTCCTGTCACTTAACGAAGTTAAAAAATTAAAAAGGGTATTCACAGTTACTACCAAGCCAATTACTTAGCTTTCAATTTAAATTGTTACTAATAGGCACGCGAACCTTGCTACAGGTTACTTTCAGTGACTGAAGATGACTTAACTTTAAAAGATCATAGCAGTTTATTATTTAAACTCATTAAGAAGTTAATGCTAATTATTGGTATGAAAAGTAAGACATGAATTTATGAATCAAGTAAAATGAAATTGAAAGAACATGAACATGTTGTGGTAAGAATAAAATTATAAATCCTTATTGCATATGATTGCACAATATAGTACGATAACTTGTATCTCGAGTTTAATTCAGTATGTTTTTACATCGGCAGATGTTAGAATTCAACACATTATTATACACATAAGGTTGTTGTGAATAATTTATTTAAAACAATACTTCTTCGTGAACAGAAAAAAAAATCTACGCAATGCATTATTAACAGAGCCGACGTCGTTTCTTCGGCCCCTCAAAAGCGGACAAATTATACCGCGCACAGCGGGAACCCTATCTTGTTTAACGCCATATATCGAATTGCTCTCGGTCACTTAACGATTTATCGAATTTTAACCGCTTCAAAGAAATCTTATTCAATATCTTTTTCTGTTTGTGTTTGAAAAATAATAATCACGATAATTGTTAAGAGTTACGAGAATGGATATACGCAAGAAGAGCGCCGTTCTTATTTAAATTTTTATGCTTCCATATTAAATATATTGTTATAGGCGAACGGCCAAGCTATCGACGTTGTTCGCTTCATTACGATTTTATTTTAATTAATAGACTAAAAATATATGGGATTAACAAAATAGGCTACATTAATACTTTTATAACCATAATTTCGTTTCTAAATTATCAATCAATTTTCTACTTAAATTTGTGTTTTAGATGCGTCTCGACGATTCATAGTTGTAGGTTAGATCTTCACTTGTTTATTTGTCCTTAACCGGAGAAAAAATTAAGTTAACAAATTTAATCCAATGCACACTTTCTAAAACTTTTACAAAAACAAGCTGTGGTTTTAATACGGACATTTAAAAAAAGAAAAAAAATTCAACGTGGTATATAATACGAGTATAGCAATTGTCGTATTATATAAACAATGATTAACAACAAGAAGACCTCTATGCTTAGAACATCATTGCCACTTATTTAACATATTAATAAACATGTTTCATTAGTTATTAATTATTAAAATAAAATTAACGTAATCAATATGATAATGGAACACTACTGCGATAGCTGATGTTACTTGTTTGTAGTGTTAGTGAACTATTGCACCGTTTGATAACAAGTTAGACTACGAGCGGAACATTTGACGCCACTGAGGGTACCGTTTAATTTGGACAGCGCTTGAAACTTGCACCTGGAACTTCAATTTGCACAATGTAAATAGATCTAGTTATATTTACTCGCTTCCTTTAATACAATTTATTAAATTTTTTTTTAATTTAATACTTATGTTCGAGATGATTATGCTTCGATGAGTTATATGCCAGTTATGTGCGGTATAAATTCTATTTAATATATTTAATGTCATAGCATGATAAATAAAAAAAAATGGAATTTTCTCTAACATGTTGTTGTCTTTAGCAAGTAATATTTGATAAGAATAATAAAATTTGAAACGAATAAAGAAAGAAGAAAACAAGTGCCGAAAAATAATTTATAAAAATTTCTCCCCTATTTTTTTGGTTACAAAATTTTCATTTATTATTATACTATGTTTTAAATTAAACATGGCCAATATAAATAAATAACAAAGTAAATTAACAAGAAGTGAAATAATAAGTCATGTTTACATTATAAAAGTCACGTATCATGGATTAAATTTAACACTATACTTGAAATCAAATTAAACAAAAATACATTTTTGGTAATTAATTAAAAAGTTGTAATGATCAATTCAATATAAAATATGTTTATAATTTCAAACGATAAAATGCTAGAAATATATCAATTTCCTGAAAGAGGAAAACGCTTTTGATTCGTATCTTGGCATTGTTTATGCGTCGTCAAGATCCTGCAGGTCCTCCAGAACCGCTACACCCGGCTCGCTACCGGACGGAGTGGTACCAGAGGAACATAGACCTGCACAGTGACCTTTGCCTTCCCACGATCGAACAGTTAGACAATAACTGTGATCTCATTCACTTCAAGGTGGGTATGCACCACACCAATAATTTATCGTTAATGCAGTCGACTATGTGCCGATTCCAAATCGACGCTAATCCAAGCGTCGTCCGCGTAATGTGTTAGTTAGTCTCGATGCAAGGGTCGGGTCAGACAAAGAAAACACTCAAACTATCAACTCGATGCGCAACACCAGATGCATCTAGAATACCAGTCACCGACACACCTCAATCGTCGCCCGTCTCGATCGCCGACCAGCGGAACGGAAACAAAACTCGCACACCGTGTACACTAGATACACCCGAATACCCGAGCGCTTCTCGCTCCTGCATATTGTGTCACAGGCGAACGATAGACGCGGTTAGGGCCCGCGCCCCGACTTCGACTATCACGTAGCTCGCCACTTGACAGTTAGGCTAAGCCAGCTTCTCTGGCCAGAGTAATGTAGTGGGAGAGCTGAGATGAATCTGTAATAGTCGTCAAAAAGACTAACAGCGCAAATTTCACCGAACGCAGCAGCAGCAGCAGCTGCAGCAGTGTTTATGCGAAAGTCGTTATTCTTATATTGTTTAAATAAAAAGCTTTTTAGAAAAAAATAATAAAAAATTAAAATCTAAAATAATGTAATAGAATATGCATGTTCTTGGTTTAGTAAGTTATCGTAGATCTAGAAACAATAAAAGTATCAATGGAAATGTCATCCCGCTGTAGATTTCAAATAAAAATTAACTTATACGGAAAAACATAATTTTAATTGAGTAATGTCATCCGCTCCAATGGTAACTGATACTGCATTCGACGATTGAAAATAGTACCAAAACCACGAATAAGGTAAGTTTAACAGTGTGGTGAAGTTAGTCTTGAAGAGGGATCGGTCGCGACAGACTTGTTGCGGTCAATTGTCTGGGGCCCGGTACCTTAGAGTTGCCACCACATACAACCCGCGTGTTGAGTATGTTTGCGTAGTTGCCTTAAATTTATAATTGCTGATACCTGTGTTTAATTTTGAAAGGGGGTATTAAAAGTTTACTCAAAAAATTCAATATATTATAATAAAAGTTTATTAGGCTAAAAATAACGATATTCCATTTGTTAAATTATTAAATATTCAAATAATAATAAAAGTGTTCTCAAGTTTGTACATTTTTTAAATATATCTATTTTGGAACAAATACCCCTATTGTTTCCATGCACTTCAACTTTAATAATTCTCTCACGTTTATATTTGTCTGTGAATCGATGTTACGATTTTTATGTATCGTTTTGTATAGAGTCGTATTATTTTCTATTGAGAGTGTTTTCAGAATGAAATAATTTAATTTTTAACTAATACCCGTCAGCTCTTCTATAGGTTATGATATTAAAATATTTTATACTCTTGCTGGTTTTATTTTAAAATCATTAAATGATGAGATTACAGAAGCTTTTTTAACATTAGCGACAAAAGGGCAATAATTTATCTATATTCTATAATCTGTACACACGAAAGAGTATCATATCGAACGAGGTGTAACGGTATTTAATCTACATCTGACAAAAGGAAAAATAAAATGTATAAAGAAGTCTTAATTAGCTGCGCAGAGGACAAGTTATCCGGCTACCGAGACTGATATTTCATCAATCATGGTTCGGTTGATTGATAATGCAACGTGAATTACTGATAGATAGATCGGCCTGCCAACTGTGGGATAACTCATCTCAATTTATTTACATGTGTTTGTACTACTTGTTGATGTTGGCAACGGTAAAAGATAGATTCATGACTGATAGGTAAAAAGAATCGAGCAAGAAAATGGACTTATCAAAAACTTTGAAGACAATTTTCGTATTGCTTGCACCTTTCTCTGCTATAACTAAATTGAGGTATTATAAAAGCAACAATGTTAAAAAACTTTACAATAATATGGGAGTATACGAAAATTCATCAAAAACTTTTAAAGTAAAAGTAATATGTTCATATATAATTACTTTTATAGAACATTACTAAAACGGTAAGTTGTATGGTTATGAAAACCATAATTTCTATGACTAACCTTATTTTTTTTTATAACTGGATTGACGGAGAAACAGAATAAAGAAGTTTGAAATTAGAATTAGGAAGTAAAACTAGACTATTAGTAACATTTTTGGGCTAGGAAGATGTCATTTAAAATGTTTCATATAACGCAGATATAATAGTAAAAATATATTTAATAAATGGTGGTCACTCTACAATATTATACATCCGTTGAACCGATAACTGGTACGAGCGCTAACGAAGCGTCGGATATGATTGAAAATCATCGTATAGGAATGATGTCCTAGACAGTAGCCATTATAAATCATATACTGACAGTGGTCTATACATCAATGAGTTCGATTATTTGATAACTCCACACAACACGGTTACCTACATTACTTTATGAAATGAACTCATCGAATAGGTAATTTAATTGGAAATTATATAATTTTGATTATAATATGTCTGTTTAATGAGAGATTTATCAACATTTTTCATATTTACATCACCTGAATCGCTCGTTCATTCGCTTACTCTACTATTAAAAATAAATAAAAATTAAACGATCAAAATTTAATTAATAATTTGTACGTAATAAAAACAACCCATACTAATGATATTTCATAACGGTTTAAGCCATAATAATTTTAATATTGTATATTAGCGCGAGTTATACATATTTTTAATAAAAAACGACAATTACGTTAAAGTATCTTTAATTTCATTTTCTCAAGGAAACGTAAGTAAAACACCAAAATACTTTTCACATAAAATTCAAGTTATTTGCAGACTAATTGGCAAGAACAGACATCTAGATCGAAATCTTGGAGGTATTTTATTACAAAGAATCTTGTTATTGTACGAGTTTCTTTGTTAAATACTAACAAGTATGTCTTAGACAATAGCAAACTATCCTTTGTTCTAGAGTAGGTATTCAGTGTGAAACGAAATACGAATTTTTCAATTAGATATTGACTTTATTAGCTGAACCAGTTGTTGTTGTGAATCGAGATGAAACTGCTTTGGACCGGACATCAATTCGTTACAAATTTGATCATTTAGTTACACCTCGTTGAGTCAAGGACTCTCCAACTAATTCCACTGTACAATAAGAGAGAGAGAAAAAAAATGTAACAAATTAAACGAATGAACCCGTTCCGTAGGACCCCTAAAGAGCGAGTCTCGCTTAAAGTGAACTAATTTATATCCACCTGTATCGTAAACAATATTCGAGTAAGCGATACGGGATGTTTTAGGAGGCATTAAATATTTTATCGCAGGGGATACGACAGAGATTGTTCTTTAAAAAGATGTTACGCTGTAAACATTAAATTTGAACGTGTCACTTCAGTTTATTTTACACTATATGTTACTATTAAACTTTAATTTATAGCTCTTCACATTGACTTTAAATTTACTAACGCATACTTTCTATGTATATTACAAACAATTGCATCCAATTCATCGTCATTTTGTTCACATTCATTAAAATTTTAAAGAATGTATTAACTTAAAAATTTAATACATACCTGCTAAATTATGAAAGTATGAATTCTTTGAGTAAAATTTTAGGTTTATTTAATTTTTTTGCTGTATTTTTCGATAACCTATTTAAAGGATATGAAAAGGATAGTACGTTAAGAATTATAAAATATACTTTTTCATAGCTATCTCATTTTGTTAGATTGGTGAAACTGTGGATTAATATTCTTAATAATGTATAAAGTTTTTTGTCAGAATAAAAACAGCCTATGATCTTTAAATGCGTGTTTATATCTAAATATTTAAATAAATGAAAAAAAAAATACAATTTAAATACGATCGTATCATATGATTATGTTTAGGTTTCTAAGGATGACGTACCTAAACGTCATTTAAAATTTCATAGAAATCGTTATATACTGGATATTCGTGATACTAGTATACAAAGAAATTTTATCCATTATTTTTAAAGAGCGCGTATTTTAACTACAACTAATGAAGCATTATTATGTTTATGAAATAGCATCTTTATAAATCGGAGAGATGAAAATTTTGGCAATTATTTAAAATATAAATACAACCGAAAATGCTGGCTTTAAAAATTAAAGTAGGTTTAGCGTAAGTTTATTACACACAAAAAAAAAATAATCTAAAACACCATCTTTACACAGTCGTTCGCTAACTGCTAGTACGTAAACGATACATAAATTAGTTTCCTTTGGCGCCTTTCATTTGTGTTACGGCGGTGGATCACAATATTCCATTTCGTCTGTCAGTGGGGGGCTGGACCGTTTCAATCGTCGCGACAATTAATCACAGTACAGCAGTGTCATCCGGCATCGGCCGACAACGTGACCGACAAATTTATTGTACAATATTTTTTTATACACATGCGGCTAACTTGACTGAAATTAAGACGACTCGTAACGATATACGACTACGCATTCTTTAGCGATGATCACGGACACCGCCGGTGACTACTCGGGTATTGGTGGGTTTACAAATCTACTTAAAGACAAAAAATTGTTTGATTTCATGAAATATAACCATTATTTTGTTTTTAACTTCCAATCGAAAAGAGTGGGTTGTATGGTTAACATGTACATCTGTCTGTTGCATGCGGCTTATATATTATAAGGGTGGTATTTAATTTAATATTATTATCTCTAATGTCCTGTTAAACCGTTCGAAGACTTGAAAAGGAAAAAAACTTTTTTAAATGAAATATAGATTAAGGAACTAATGAAAGGATATTAGGTTATAAACTTATGTTAAAATATCAAAATTAGTTTACATATTCAAATTTAATTTCTACCTATTCTTAAGCTATTTATTTCCAATCTTTAAGGGTCTCCTACTGGATTTTTGGAATCATGTCTGAAGGTATGTTATGTACTGAGTTTTGTTACCGTTGTACTAGTGTTATTGGTTGGTATAGGTAATAATTGTAGATGTTGACCTCGACTATAAACTTGAATGCGGGTTAATTGCCGCTATAACATTGTATGGTGGACAATTTGGCGACAACAACACATGTTGCCGCAAAAGGTAACATTTGGTATTGTCGTAAAAGGCATTTTCATTTCTTCACTCGAAATCCAAGGACTCGAAAAAATCACAACATATTTTTTAATATCTGTAATTTAATTTGTATAAAATAAGAATACTGCAAGTTTTTTCATAAACTGTCTTATTTACAACGCAAGTACACAAAGAAGCTCCCCTTAGAGATCCTTTGAGGGGAAAGTTTTATAACGAACTCTATTCACACTTTGTCGTTAACGGTCATGGAGCCATTAGTAAAAGAGATTTGTACTAATTATTATACACCTTATTAATGTAAACTCAGTTCAGTTTAACACACACATATATATATATACTACGACCACCTATTGCAGACATAAATTCTGTAATAAATTCAAAATAATTTTTTATGTAAAAGTATTTATGGCCAGACTAGTTAGTCATCACGCGCCAGCTTCTTTGGGCGTCGTTATTTTATATTTAATATTGACATTAGCTTCTTTTCCAGTATGTCTATCGTTGTAGAGTTCAAAGCCTAGGAGTAAAAAAAGTTTCATTTAAGTTTAAATTACTCCTTGTCCTCATAAGGCTAGAATTTCAAGAAAACTTTCTTGGTGAATACTAAAACATCACAAAGAATACACTTCCAAGATATCATGTCTTTAGGAGCAGCGGTAAATCCAAGTTGATATTCAAGTCGGTCAGTCTGTAAATCCGTTGGGCCTTTGAATTTTATAAGTACAGATAAAAAACTTATTTGATCATTTAATTAAAATCCGTTTCGTTCTAATTTCGCAAAGCAATACATCAATCAGAATTAGTGAGGCAGACAGAGTTTGAGAACTTTATAACAACGCAAAATTACCAGTTTTACAAAGTGGATTAAAATATCATTGGATGTCGATTAGAAGATCTTGAGTTAAATTTATTAACATATTTTACTAGTTATTAATGTTTAGAACAAAACAGTGCAATGTAATGTTTTGACTATATAGATTTTTTAAGTACTTAACTCTTTCTAGTCAAAGAGGGAAATCAATTTACATTATATTACTTGACACTTTAACAGGATTTTTTGTATGATAAATTGCAGAATCAAGTGAAATATTCATCTAATAGTAAACGGTACACCCGCTGATAAGGAAAAGGAAAGTCTTTGTAAGGGAGAAGAAAGTAGCGAAATATTGCAATTTATTAGAGACCGAAAAGTATAGTGAACAAAGACGGTGCAAAGAAAGACGTAAATCCTCGAGAAGAAATGTAAGTATGTTAAGTATGCTATTGTCGCGTAAGTTAGATAAGAAATGTAGAAATCTATACAATATAAAGGTATCCGAAAACAAGGGTGCGATGGCAACAAAACAGCGTACTAACATAATTTTACTGTATGTAAATTATTTATTATAGGATACATTTCTTTTCTTTACACATTGCATTTAAAAAGTAGGACAAAATTATATTTGAGATAACATGCCGAATAGATTTTTTTTTAGTAATTGTCATTATCATATGAAAGGAAAGAAGACAAAATAAAACGAATGGGATGAATTGGATTGGAAATAGTGATCGAATTAAAGCTTGGCAAATTGATAATAGTGTAATAATAAAAGGCGGCGTAGAATAATCTTGAAGAGTTTTCAGATCATTTGTTATAGTCTCGGGACCTCGCAGTGAAACGAATTAACTTGAATTATTTAGTTCGTCTTGATATACTTAAATCAAAATAAATTAATTGTAATTCATAACTTCATATAATATTTGTAGCTCGTTAAATTATGTATTAGTTACAGTCTTAGGCATAGCTAATTCGAAACTAGTGGCAAGAAATCAAAGTGATGGGACTAAACAAATGCCGCTCATTGTTTTATCTTAATAGATAATATTTTAAATACAATCACAGGAATATGATGTAAACGAACTATTAACATTTCTTATTATATTTTAGAATTCTTCTAAAAGTTAATAAGAAATGTTAAAAATTTGAAAAAACAAGGTCTAGGTTGATTTTGGGATTAATTTTATTATTATAAAACAAAATATCATCACTGTCTGACGAGCAAAACTCTTGAAACAGTAAATATCGTTAAAAACCAAATCATAATATCAAATAATCTATAAATATTGATAAACATCTTTGTTAGACTATATATAATATAAAAATGGTTTTTAAATTAATATTCCCCTTTCGGTTTTTAAGGGTGTAATACTCTGTCACGGTCACAACACTAATGCAGTCATAACAAATAAAAATCATGACAGAAGCACTCTTCTCCTCAATCTAATGTCACATTAACCCGGTAAACTAACCAACTTTAATGCCCTTTAAAGTATCACACTGTTTAGATACTATTATTATTTATTATTACATACTAACACTGCAGCAAAATATCCAATACCGGCACTTTAACACTCAATAGTGCAAAAGATTTTAACAATTAAGGATTAAAAATATATTGTAATGTAATGTATTAAAGGATAAAATAGGAATAATTATATCTCACATTTGCAATATTTTACTAAATTTATATATTACACGAAATGTTAAGGGTTTTAATGGTCGAAGAAATGTATTATAACTTTGGTTGTAGTTAAGCCTCTATCGTCATTGAATGCTTAAATATAGGCAATAAAGTACATCGGACCCTATGCAAAACTTACAAGTATTCTTACTGTGATATTAATGCTCTCTCGCGTATGAATGTCGGAATTATAATGTAACTTGAGTACTAGCTAATCAAAGACGTAAAACGGCAATTTATTGTGTGCAGTGTTCCTTGGCAAGTTTATTGTGCAATTCTGTGACGCCGGCAATTACTCAACTCGAATGAACTGAGACCTACGCGTAACTTTGGCTGTAACTACAAACGTTTTCCAATTCGATACGAAATAATACAGCAATACGATGCTGATTTTTATACCCGCTACGTTAAGTTGAAAATTGTACGAATAACATCGTCAACCTTTTTTTTTTCGTTTGCTACGCCAATTAAGATGGAGAATTTACATTTTTTCCATTGAAATTAAATTGGAGTATCGATTTTATTAAATGCAGTCCTAGTAGAGATTTTATTTTATAAATTAAAATATTGAACATTTCAATTTACAAAATGAAATCTTTTTAATCGGAAATGAAATAAATATATTTTTAATATTAAATCTTAAATGCTTTAAAACTCCAACAAAATGAGCGATATAATTTGCGACAACAATAAAGAGTAATATAATAAAAACTGCTACTTTAAAATATTAGAAAATTACAACTCAGTGGAATCCGTCAAGAAATGTAAAAAGTTAACAGTTTTAATTTTAAACTTTTCCGTTTCACCCGCACCCTCAACGTTTAATTTCCGGGCGCAGAGTTATCAGCTAGAACTAAGCCAGACATTTTTAAAATGAGCGGATATGGCGTTGAGCCTTAAGTGATGTCAACTAAATATTAAACTCTTTGTTAAAATGTCCTATACCACATTACAATATCGACTCCAAGGTACTAAAGAAACCTTCCAATGTAATGAATATTTAGCAATATTCTTTAGGCCTAGATCAATAGGATTTGTTAAAAAAAGAATCATCAATATGATGTTTAACGTAACACTTTAAAATATAATCTAAAAACATTCGCCATTTTGAGCATAGCCAATATAATTCTACGCAGATTACGGCGCGTTTTTTGATGTTTACAACAGCATACGCTGTTGGGGCTTCTAATAATCTTTTTAGCATATAATTATGTTCGGCTCGAAGTTTGAAGCCGCCTATTACTTTGCTCCTCTTCGCCTCCAGTCACGTCAAGGCTCAACGCTTTGTAGAACCCCTGTCACTCTGCGACTACTACATGTTTACATTCAAAGATAATTAACGTGAATTACTCCTATGTTTATACAGAGTTGTGATTCTAACCAAGTATACAGCTAATTTTATCTGGTACCTTTCTATTTGCTTGTGTAAATGTAAATTTATGAGAATTTCTTTATTACGCAATTTATAATACTATGTTTTTCTTAAATTACGAAGTGGCGAGGCATACCTAGTAAATGATACGTACACTGATAACAATGACTTTGGTTAGAATGTTTATACAACACATCTTGTACTCGTAGTCTTGAGACCTAAAATATTAAGTTATTTATTACAGAATCTTAACACAATTGGCGACTGACACCACCAGGACAGAGTCATACAAATTTATTATATGTACACCAAAGTTTTATAAAACTTATTTCATGGACCAAAAAGCCATAAATCATAGGGTTTATTGACTTAATAATTACCGTTTTTATATACCCAGACCAAATATTTAATGGTTTCAAAATATTAACAATAACTTACATGACTCACGCGCTTATGCTCAATTGTTTTTTTTATTATTCTAAAATAAATTAAGCAAACACTTAGCAAAATCCTAATCGATTCTAAATTAAATAATCCTAGAACTTAGTGTGCTAGGATAAAAGAGCTTATACTGCCAATAACGAACCGTGAAATAGTGGGAACTATTCATGTGGACTCAAGTAAGAAATTCCTCTCTCGACTGCCAGATAGCCAGCTCGTGAACGCTAACCGCGTCTAAGCTGAACGTAACTCTCGGATACATTCAATGTTGTGTTCGTAAGTAGAAAAAAAAAAAACAAAATTACAGTCAATTTGTTGCGATATCCTTATGAAGAGGCAATCCTCTTATGTGTGGAGTTATGGAGAGATTGGAAAACCAACGTACTCGACCAACTCACATTACGAGAGATACCTAATGACTATCTTGGTGGAGCGGAGATTTTTCGTTTTGCTTGCGTTGAATGCGGCCGGAGATTTTATCTAAATAAGGTGGTTATTACCAAGCGAGTGAGCATTTGAACTTTGGATTGAACCGCGTGTGAAATACCATGCTTCGGATATCCTACCTCGCCTACAGTTTCAGTTCACGATGTTTTCCATTTATTTTGCTCTTCTAGAGAGATGTTTCTTGTATTCATTACTCAATATTGTTATTGGTTATATTTTTTTGATCTGTAACAGAATGCATACGGTTAAACTTTTTTGATATTGATAATTTAAACAAATATGGAAATAAGAAGATTAAATAATGGCTAATATCCCGTGAGCTCACTGATATACACAAAATATAACATTTTTTTTTATTTCTTTCCTAAAAGTTATGAATTGAAATTTCCTCTTTTATTAGTATCTTATCAAACATGCAAAATTCATTCGTATAGATAAAGTTTTAGGAAAATGGGAAAATATTATTATTTATAACTTACATAATATTAGTAATATGATTATACTATTAATTTTATTTTTTATACATTGATTTTAACACTAGATTCACCGGACCAGTCATTTTGACGAACCAATCCGAAATAAAAAGTTTCGGGATACTAATATGCGTTTGACTTTTTTATTTTTTTAGTCTACCTCTGGCAACATTGTTGTATACATTTTATTGCGAAACAGAAAAAATAAAAATACCATAAAAATGTGTCGGTAAATCTAGTGTTAATTAATACGTTTCTGTGACTATATGCCAATATGATGTGATTACAAACAAAAAAAAAACTATTTAAAAATATACAGTTATGGCCAAGCTCTAATTAATTTTTTTCAGTGATACGAACGGAAAAACCTTTTGCTACATATTTAAATTAATGAAACATAAAAATTATTTAAAAAATATATTTAAATATTTAAGAATGATGCTACCGAATGAAAAATCTACCGTAAGTATTATTTACTACGGTACTCAATTTAAGTTAAAACATGAATTTAAAACTAAAAGCGAAAAATGTGTTCGAAAGTGATAAAACATATAATTATTTATATGCGAAAATATATATATATCTAGAGTATATGCAATCATGGTATATAGGTATAAAGTATGTAATAAATGTCGTTTTTCATTCCAAATGTATTTCTGAAAGAATTATTATTATGTATATTAAATGAAAAATCTATTCTCGTTTTAAATTCATATCATTAGGTCAAATCAAGGAAAAATACATTAAGTAATAAATAAATTATTTTTCTTTACAATGATGTCAGGGTTCTTAGCTGTTAGGTACAAAACGAAAATGAAAGTCCCAGTAACAATAGTCATTGAATACCTTAATGACAGCGACAGTACTTTGTTTACGACTCTGCACAAATTGCTGTCAGTAAATTCTTTTATAAATATTTATTGTATCTTCGAAAACAGATTTCATATATTATCCTCCGTGTCATAAAGATGTTTCACTTTGTCAAGGAATGAATATTTGTTTCATACAATAAACAAGTCATAAACACTAACACATCTACAAGTGAACAGTTTAATTGCAAAGGAATGGTTCTGCTATTTTTGTCTTTGTTAGGACAGATTTGTCAGTCCCTCATATATTTTGCGGTGGGTCTCTTATAAAGATGATAGTGAAGAGATATAATGCAACGTAATGAGCTTAGTATTTTTACGTACGCTGTGAATTTATATCAAAGCATATTGTGTACGGGTAACCTGAGCCACTAACAGACAATGATGGCTCCCTTATTGCATAGGTCTTAAATTGTACTGCGGTTTCAATGCAAGTGCCTCTGACGTTAAATTATTGTCGCCATGGAACGTAACACCGCCTATAGTCGCTTGTACACGTGTGTTAAGCTTAATGCGAGCTTGTTATCTAGCTTACACTTGCCTATTAAATTATTTCAGCTTAGCTTGTAACAGGAAACACCTAAGTGATTTGAAGATGTTTGCAAAATTTATTTTATAATTTCTACATCTCATAAATTGGTACATATTTTCATATTTATTATTTAATTAATAAATTAAAAATTTCGTACATAAATCATCGGCAAAAGAGTTAAACTAATATATCTTAAAGCTTCGAGTTCTAGTCAGATATGCTTGTTATACTAATTGCTTAAAAGTCTTGTGTACTTGCCTACTGGCTAAACAATATAAGTAAATGTAATGTTTGTTGGGCTGCTACTCTAAGGCCTTTTAGGTTAGAGACATTGCGCTATGAAACATATTGTTATATTATGAAATTTACTTTATTTCACGAGTTGACGAATCGTCGAAAAAAGAATATAAAGTAGGTAAGTTTTTTCAGACACATTTTAATTTTAAAAGGACATATTACTTATTACTTAAATTAAATATACCTTCCTGCTAAATGATATTAAAAACGAAATTAATTCTCCAGATTTAAGACTCGATGCAATTCGCTTTCGAATGTCGAAAACGCTAGCTCGGTTCACACATTGTACGAGAACAATTTGGAAAATAACAAAGGTCAAAGACCGGTGTTATTATTGCCAGCTTCATATCACATTCCGTGGGTAATATTACAGCTAATTCAGTTCAAAGTTTGTATTTATCATGATCATCATTTTATTTGAAACGAAAGCAGCATACGTTGCTATTATTTTTAATGACTCCACTTAATGCTCTTGGATAGCTCTGCTTTGTTTAAGACTGTTTTGTAAATTAAGCTCATTATTAGACAAAGTGAAATAATGTTGATGGAAAACAAAGCAATGCGCGCGAATTAGCATCGTTGTATTTTTTTGGTTTTCATTGTATTTTTTTAATAATAGAATAAATTGTTTTTTTTTTCATTCAGATTTAGATCAGGCAAGTTACGTTCAAAGAGGCATAATACACTTTTATATATCATAGTGTACTAAAACTCTATGGCTTCATCTGTTACGACTGGGCGCGTAACAGGTACGTATATCAAGCATCATAAAGGGTACATACAACAATCATCATCATGGTCATTATTTTGTTCAACCTGTATATGCCACTAATAACACAGCATTCTCCAATGCGTTCCGTTATATATAACACTTTTTTAACGTCAAATGGGTTCGTTATTGATTATAAGGTAAAACTTGAACTCAATTTCACTTGATGTTAAGTCATAGTGAAGAGGCCATACATATTAATAGATCTCTAAAAATCTCTAAAGATTTGTTAAAAAGTAAACAAATCAAACTAAGCTTTATAAATATCTAATTTTAATTTAAAGTATAAAAAGAAGCCAGTAATCAGAAACTTAAAACTGTTTTTTTTCTTTTAATAAGCGAAATTATGAAGTACAAATTTCCTGTTATTTTCAGTAATAACTGTTTGTTCCTCGATAAGAACAAAAAGGAGTATAGTAAACAGACTATTAGAAGACTTTTTTTTGTAATATTTTTAATATGCGTCAATTTATATTAAGCTAATAAAAGAGATCGTAAAATATTAAAAACAATCGACAACAATCAAACTAAGGAGGCCGCAACCGATTTATTGTCACTTGGTTACAAAATTAACACAGTCCCGTAATACCTTCCGTGCATAGTGCAGGGCACCACAAAACGCAGTGAGCGTGGTAGTTCGCTCGAAAATGAGAATTTAAGTAGAAAAAGATGAGCTTAATCTGTACTTTTTAATTATTCAAATTAACGTATGTAGACAAGTGGCATAAAAACGCAATTAGTATAGAAAATTTTTAGAAGACAAAAATTTAAAATCGTATTTTCCTTTTCGTAATTCCATAATCGAACTCAACATAATAGGATTTTCAGAGACATTGACGCCAGAAATTTTCCTTTTTTTATAAAACATTTAAAATTCTTTATATTTCAAACACCTAGACGCCTATCGACTGTTTTATACGTATTAATAAAATTTCAATCAACAAATTTGTATTTTAAGCCGTTTCGCATTTTGTATCCGTCACTAAATTACTTTGTACTTGCTAAATAAGATAAACAAAATCGTAGTAATAGAAAATTAAAAGCATCTTGTATTCCATGAAGATTATCGTATTACAAGAACAAATCACTGCTACAGATAACTTACGTAAGCGCTTTAGTAGGACCTAAATAAATGCTCATGAGCGAACCTCACAATTTCGCTCCCGGTAATTAATGTATATATGAAAACAAATTACATTCATTTACGGATAAGCTTCGAAAATTCACTGTAAATTTTTAAATAGTAGGGCGTTGGATTCGTGTTTTGAATGCATTAAGGCTTGACTACACTTTGATTATTGAAGACTTTAAACAAAGTAATGTAAATTATACACCAGAAGTTTTTTGGAGAAATTAATTGTAGGAAACGATCATGTAATAATAATAATCACGAATAATCGCTAGTTATTTAACGAAGTAAAGTTAAATTACTTTATAAAATATTGAAGCACTTATATTCTTTTGTTTAAAATGAGTGTATTCTAACTGAATGCATTACATGACCGCATTTATTATAAAATACTTATAATGTAAATATTAAACTTTACGGTTTATTCCTTTTAACAAAAATGAAAAATAAAATTGGTCCATAAATAAATGTAATAAATTATGATGTATATTAGGTACCATTTAGATGTAGAAACTATTAAAGTATGTATTTAACATATGACCCAATTTTAAGGATGAAATTATATTCATTGGTGAATTCATTTATCCAAGTTCTTTATCAAATGTCTCTTAAAATTTTAATCGTAATCAATGTTAAAAAGATTCCTTTTTTATTCTGTTAAATTGCTGTTAAGCATTTATGTAATTATTTTTAAGGCATTAAAATTTTACACTTCTACAATTTCATTTTTTTAGCTTCATCAGTTTTTGTTAACCGTAAAACCGTTAAAATACTAAACTGTTAATATATAAACGATTCGTTGCATAAAATCGTTACCATTTTATTTCATTCAAGAATTTTCGGCTGAAGAGTGGAAGGTGCGAAACGAGATAAAACCTGCAAACAAATTACAATGCCCAAACAAAATAATTTAAATTAATGGAGGCGCATTCTTACTAACGCTAGGGTGGCTGCGCGAAGTCTTAAAACGAAGTTACAAATTAAGGCTGACATTTCAATTACATTCTTGTGCAACTATTGTCTTCGCGGGGAAGCGTCTAGAACACTTAAAGCCCTATCTCACTTTAACGTCCCATGGCTTTGAAAATAAATAGCACCGCGGCCAAGTATTTAGTCTCTGCTGCGATTTCACGCATCAAAAGTTGTAATTAACAAGCTATCTCGCCTCCGATTAATAATTTACTTTCGAGCTACCAAATAAAAGAGCACAGTAATAATTTCTGTACAGGTTTCTATTTGCCAGTTTTTAAATCATTTATTTCCACACTCACATATACCTGCTCGTAACCCTATAATTTACTAACATTCTATCACATGTCATGTTCACAAATATTCGTTTTTTACAAAAAAAAGTGATAATAATATATATATTCTGATAATATGATGTAATAAATCTGTGATTATACCTAATTAAAAATCTACAGCGTTTTTTATTATCCAATTACGAATATAAAACAATCGACTCTGTACTTAAAGATATATTTTAAGTAATTAAGATCGAGCTGCGTTTCAAATAAAGGTGCCGTGCATAAAACGTCCGAGTCCTAAGGACTAACAGCCTCGTAACTCTGACAATTAAGCCGAATTAAAAATAAAGTCGAAACAAGAGCGAGCGGGCCGTTGATAAAGCGCCATCTCGCGGCGACCCCATCAATAACAACAGTTTAATTAAATACTTTTATAACGTAACCGAATAGCCGGAATACTATTCGCGACATTTAATTTGCTTTTTATTCCACTTAATGTTGTTTAATTTTTTGCTTAATAGAGTTGACGGTGTGATCTCGGCGAACATTGCGCCGCTAAATGAGGGTTTGAAACAAAGAAGTCCCACGGCACTGATGTTTGCGCCGCGAAATGGGAACGAGCTTTGTTTGAGAATTCACTAAATAAACAAACTTCAAAAAGATAACTAAGTACACTATTCGACAATAATGAATCCATTTCTGTAGACAATGAAAAATTTCCGAAACGCGTATTCTTATTTTACGAATATTGACACAATAAATATTCATTAAATAAATGGACAAAGAATATTAGATTTCCAGTCACATGTCAAATTATTTAGAATTATTTAATAAGTAGTGAGTTAAATAAAGAAAAAAAATTTAATAAATTAAATATAATTGAAAAATATTTCGACGATAACGAGATTATCAAAGCTATTTATTATTGCTATCACAATGCTCACATTAAAGTCACCCACCGGTACACTAAATATCCTTTAGATATACAAAACTATGTAAAGCTTTTAAACATTTGTGGCGGCAAACAAGTTTTAAGAACAATAATGTCCGAAATGTTTAAGTTATTTACAAAGAGCAAAGTAAAATAGACTATAATGAGTTTGAATTTGTATACATTTGCATATGCAACGAAAACGAAAGAATTATGCGGAGCGTTCGTTAAAAGCATCACCAGAACCGACCATGTACTAAACATTACTATTGAACAAATATACAATTTTGATCTCTACAACACTGAATATAGGATCTGTAATTGCATGCATCAATTTGCGTGACCACTGACCGAATTTAAGGACAACTCAACCCAAATAATAATTAAATTAACATTAAATTAAAACGGCCATAAATTTTGGTCAGTGCGATTGGAAGGTGTAATTTGAGTACGGTGTAGTGCCGAATAACAGATAAGATACGCTTAATATAATTAAATTAAGAGACAAATTTCACGTAATACTAAAGTTATTACTTAACTGTAAAAATATACCTAATTAAAATGCATTATGAAACCATATGTCGGTAAGTTATATCCACATATTTATCTTTCATTGATGATAAAAACAAATTAATAAAATAATATTAATTTTAGTGTAGTTAGTGAACGAAACCATTTCCCTGCGTAAACTTTTGCCGTTTAGCGTGTGTATTATATTAGCATAATGTGTCTTGTTCCGAATTTTTAGACATTGTTTTTTATTATAATAATAATTTTGACTTACACACAAACATATACATGTAATCCATATTTTTTTGTGTATAAATAAGTAATAATAATGGAACTCGAGGCGGGATCGCTATCACAGGCAAAAACTCAATTATTTTAAATGATTTCTACATCTTTAGTCATGATAAAATATAAGGAGACTGATATTTACAGCTTACGTAAGACGAAGTTGTTGATTAATCCTTGTAACTGCACAAATTCACGTAAGAGACATGAATCCGTCTAGTTACACCTAGATGCCACTTCAATACCTATTTTTTTTAGAAGGCAGTAATGATTATTACTACGCTGCGGTTAGAAGAGCGTTATACCAAGTAAAATCATTGATAATGACTATTTTTTTTGTACTAATTAATTATCATTAAAAAAAAGTTTAACTTCTTACATCCATAATACTTGCACGATCTTGATACTTATTTAATTATTTTTAATGCCTATTGTGCTTGTACAAGTCCGTGAATGGTAGTAATCACTGTATATAACATAAACGGTTTGCCCGCTTTCCCACTTTCGCTATAAAAAATGCTTCAGGGTCCGTGTTTGAAAATATTACCTCGAGTTGGTTAAGATTGCACGATAAGTTAAAACAAGAGAAATCATTAACACATACATATATCACACTAGGACCACAGTGTTCGGTAAGTCACGGCGGCAGCGGTTACCGCGAGAGATAACCACTACGGAATGATACTGTGTCGCTAGTTGGAATACTGCCAGTGCAAGCAACGCGCTGGGTCGAGTTGGTTCTTCTCACGTAATCATTTTATGAATGTTATGAGTTTCACGTGCGCAAGATACGGCGTGCAACAGCGAACCTGTTATTTATGCGTTTCGCGATCCGCGCTTAGAGAAATACGTGGATAAGATTATTTTTAATTACATCAAATGTTTTATGAAATTTGTTGGAAATTGTTTTATTTTGATACAGCTTTTTGTAATAAGCCACATGTACAATACCAGAGTACATTATTAATACTACAAATAATACCAGAGAGTCTTTTATTTTGTTCTTCAATGGCTTAATATATGAACTAGTTTCACATGAGGTTAAGTGGTGACATTTAAGACGAAGTTATTGAAGCAAGCTCACACAGAATGCTCAGACTCATATGTCAGCTGAAATATAGCAATGCTATGTCGGATTGACATTTTGAGTATGGTAGTTGAACAAACAAACTATCCGAAGCACACCATTATGTGGCTCGGGAGTCGAACTAGGGATTGAGAGATTGTGATTGATTATTGAGTATCCAGCACTTTTATAGCTCCATATTTCTTAGCAAAGGACAATATGATCTCAAAGCGAATTACATTCTAAAATATAAAATTAGATCTGTGCTTATTTCACAGCGTTGCTCCTCAGTTAAGAGGATCGATTAATCTTACGGTTCAATAAATTCCAATAGGTTTTAAGAAAACGTACAACGCCTTGTAATAACTAATAAATGTGTTTGCTATCAAGCATATCAATTCAATCAATTGTCTTGATAATAAACAAATATGTTCATATTAAAAACTTCAGACTTTCGATGATATAAATTTTTGTCAACTTTTTGTTTAGCAAAATTTTTGTACAGCTTGCAAAAACTGTAGTGAACTTTTGTTCGTTGGGTTTTTTTTTATTACACGTAGAGTTCAATTTCTAAGTAGAAATGCTAGTAAGTAATTCATTAAACTAAAATATTTTTCTTCGGGGTCGTCAACGCTCGTGGTCTTTAATAATTGCAAGCGTTCATGAAATATTGTAGTCGCTCACCACCAGGCAGGCCGTAAGTTTTTGCCACTTTAATAGTATATACTAATTAAAAAAAAAAAAAACTAGAAGTCACTCCTTTTAACACTGTTTACTATCGCGTCATTTTGACTAGACAATGATTATTGAATATTTTCGTGTATACAATACTTACATGTGTACAAATTTTCAGTTTTTTTTTCGTACTTTACGTCAACTTTGCTTAAAATGTCTTTTTCTATAAAAGGAAATGTAAGCATTCATGAAAAAACTTGTAAAGGAAACCATGAAAAATGTCCGTAAAACTAGTGTTAAAATTCCCTGGACGGAAATACTGGTTTCAGCAGGTTGGTTCGATATTTCAAATTTAGTATTGTAAAGGACGAAGCAAAATGCTTTCACTCAATACACGGAATATCGATAGCAAAGGATACCAGCCGTATGGCCGATTTTGAAATGGTGATCGCGGTATTAAATCATAATGTTTCATCTTTAAACTCTATCATTTTTGGTAGTACGTCATTGTAATAGCAATTTATATTCCGTACAACACCTATATCACAATAACATACCCACAAACCACGAAAACAACTTTTCATCGTAGTTTTTCAAAGTGGCTCCTTCAGTCGCAAACATTTACGTTGAAAGAGTTTTCAACGCGATTTTGCAATTGAAATTGAGCGAATCTGGGTACGGGACGACCGAGAAATCTTGCGATGCGTAACGTAATTGTCCATTTCAACTTATCCTTCTTGTTTGAAATATTTAAATTTCTTCCTCTTTCTCTCAAACAGCAAAATGCTCCACGGTTTTTGTTTCGTTATTATAAAACTCCGCATCAGTTTTCTGTTGCAAATGAAATACTTCTTTGTTATGTTAAAAAGAAATATTGTAGCTATTAGTTTTATCTTTCTTCATTGTTCTTTGATGTCATATACATTGAAATGATTAATTCCCTAGAAATGAACGAATGCTTTTTAACAATGTTTTCGTTAGTAATTTCATTCATAACATAAATTAAATTTATCTGCCTAGGGAAACTCCTACTAACGCATTAGTATATTTTACTTTAAGTGATATGGTATTTGCTTGTATATTGTTTTGATTAACACGTCGAGGACCGCAATTTTTTGCTATTTCGCTTCATCTGGCGGGGCCTTTAGATCTTCAGAGGCGACGTTGTTTTCGTTTTATTTTACGTTTATTACATCATATATGCGGTGCTGTACACCAAAAGTTTCCTTAGTCTAATATTCTATAATTGGTTATAGTAAAAAGTTTTTTCATTTAACTTAATCATTCGTGGACGAAGCTATATGTAGTATTTAATGTATATGTTAAACAATTGTAACTGTTTATTACATCGCCTGCTGGTAACAAGGCGTTAGCGCTTATTTGCCAACACTAACCCGCAAAGGGTTAACAATGTTATAAAACAATGGCTGATATGAGCCACCTGTAAGACACGTCGTCTTTAACGTGCTAAATACAAATTGATATCAAATTCAGGTACTGCGATGATAATAATAGCCAACTGTATTTTGATGACTTCTAGATAGGGACACTTATAACATTCAAAACTAAAACGGAATTAATGATATCATACAAACGTCCACAGTTGATATTTAATAGATATACACCAGAGTTTAAAATAAACTTATTCCAAAATAAAATAATGTACAGCAAATTTAATGGAAAATAGTTTAATGAAAATGAAATTCTTGAAACAAATGAGAAAACACTTCACCTAGAATTCCAACTTAGTTTTATCAAAACATTATTCAGAATCATTACGGCTTATGCAGATTTTAATATAATAAAAACAACAACAATAACAAATTTTATGTAAAAGTTAAAAATATTTGCACTTTATTTATACAGGCAAGTTGTTTTTGTGTTACTGTGCAAACGTTTCGTGGAATCTCCTACATGTTACATTTTACACAAACATTTGCGTTTTGGTAAATATAAAGTATCAGTATTTGTATGTATTATATTTATACTTAAAAGCAAAGAATTAAAGAAGTGCTCGGTAGAATGTTGCGGACAGTTAATTAACCTAGTGAAAAGGAGGTAATAACATTGCAGTCAGTATCCTAAGTTAATTAGTGGTTACAAAGTTAATACTTTTATACGGAGAAATCAAACTTATCCATGAAATACAACAGGAGCGGAAAATCGGAATTATATTTAACATCGTTTCCTCATCATCTATTTGTTCAGAGAAATAATTTTCACGCATTTTGCTTTCTATTGAAGCCATTATGAAATATAAATGGAATTCACTATGATGTTTACATTTCCTGTATTTTCTATTTTTAATAATACACACACACACACACATATATATATATATATA
>DWQX01002050.1:0-23760 GCA_018245475.1 Pharmacophagus antenor
AACTGCGCAGCGCATCGGTCGGACAATTCGAGAGCGGGGCACGTCTGCACGGCTCCGCTGTCGGACTGCGAATGACTTGTATTACATATATTACATATGTATAAAAAGCAGAACACTTGCATTAACAATGCCAAGCCAACACCAATTAACCAAAGCGTTATTGTTTTTTTTTCTTTTCTTTATTTGCCACGATACGATTGCTTTTAATTGTTCGAACAGGATATGAGTAATACTAAAAATGTTCTTAGAAGTTGATAATAGTATTTTAATATATTCGATGTCGGTATTCACCATCCCAAATTGCCTGATTTTTAAAAAGATATGAAAGGCTAATGGAGATGCACAATAGCGAAAAATAAAGTTATTACTTATCATTATTAATTAAGCCATTATATCATACAATATTCAATTCGTTAACAGGTAATTTATACTTGTTTCAATACAAGTTTTGTGTTAATTGTGTACATAAACTATTTTCGTTATATTTCCTTCCTAATTTATAAATCAAATTTAATGTAAATAAAAAGTGTCATCACAAATCATTATTAGCCGCAGCGTTCCTTCGTCTTACTAATATTGTTTACATACATATTTAAAGATAAAATGAACACACCAATAATAGCCAACGAGTGCATTATATAACTAGGTTGACCATAAATACTGTAACATAAAAACATATATTTTGTTTGCAACTTTTAATTATTTTGAATTTGGAACTTGTTAATTATTTAAAAAATTACTTTTGATTTCGCGCCGTTTCACATATTTTTTTGTGTTCATTATCAAATTAGAGTATGGAATAGGGTGTTAACGAAAATAGAATTCCAGTGTTCGCCTTGCAGTGTGTACGGAGCCGTCTGTTATGTTCCAGACACTTCAAAAGCTTGGTATCAGCTGTATGTTCGGATATTATCCTATCAACAGATACAACACTTCCTCTGTCGAAGACCGCTGTTAATGCTCTTAAGCCAGAATTCGTCCCCATAAGGAAGCCGAAAATCTTATCGCGAGAAATGAAGATTCCCGCTAGGATTCTGTCACGTATTATAAAACCAGACCTTAAGCTCGGTGCTTATCGTTGATATACAGCACATGCCCTAAATCAAACTATACGAGTAAAGAGAGTGGATCGATCTAAACGCCTTCTCTCGCGATACGCAAGTGAAAGGAAAAGAAATATCCTCTTTACCTATGAAAAAAATTTCACAATTGAAGAACACTAAAATAAGCAAATTGTTAAAGTGTGCGCTCAGAATTCTACAGAAGCTGCTCAATTGGTCGGAAAGGTACAACGTGGTCTATCTATGAATCACAAAACTACTTTCTTGTGAAAAAGGAGTGAAAGATTAAACCAAAGCGTATCAAGATATAGTCTTGAATCGTGTTTTTAAAGCTCTTAGCAATACATTTTTTAAAAATATACACTGTACTTTCTATCAGGACTCTGCACCTGTTCACAAGGCACGAACTATCCAAGCCTGGCTTAAAACCATCGTTCTAGACTTTATAAGAGCTGAAGTCTGGGCCTCATCTAGGCCAGAAAACAACACTTCAAGCTTCAAATTATGGTCAGTTTTAGACATGGCCTGCTCTAAAAGACAATCGCGACATTAAGTATATTAAAAAATCTTTGGAGCAATCAGTGGCGGAATTTCCCTTGGAAACAATGCGTAAATCCACAGATTCGATTATTTCAGACAGATTAAAGGCCCGCATAAAATCCAAAGGTGGTCATTTCTAATATGACATTTTTTTAAATTTTTTGCTGAGACTAATAAATATGTAGATATAAATTTTGGCAATATTACATTACTTCATAAAAAAATGCATTTTCAATTGTAACAGCACTTATGTCTGGACTAGGTAGGTGTCTTGTTAGTCGGAGATAGGCTACGACGTTTGCATTGATTAGTTTCATTGAAGCTGCTATCCTTAATCACCTTCGCTAACCTGAGCTTTCGAAAAATGCCGAAACACTTCACTTACCAGCTAGCGCCCGCGTCTACTGTCGCATGGATAGTGCAATAGGAGAACAAAACATTGTATGTTATAACCAGGTAATTTTTTTCATTATAAAATTTCATAAGCATCTGTCGAGTAATTTTTTTACTGATGCGAAAACCAAGAAATTTCTTAAAAAAATAATTTTTTGCTTGATATTCATTATATCAACCCATAAATTGCATTAAGGGCACAAAAATACACCTGGAGAAGGCTGGAGAAGACCTGAATTCCAAAATGGGTTTCCCATCCAACAACATTACTATAAATTAATGAAAACTAATTACTACTATTTGTTTTTATTTCATTTGTTACAAAAAAAAACATTTTTCAAAATATACACGTGGTAGTGATGGTAAATAAATTTGGCTCATTATTATTATAGGTGTAAATAACGTTTTCCCGACAACCAATATGCATGATGACGTTTGGGCGTGAGGCGCGCACAGCACCGCGCCGCGCCGCGTGGCTTTCCTTTGAGCATTGTAGATAAATACATGCGTCCGGCGCCCGCGCAGGCAACTGCGGCACGATGACCCGCCAAGTGAGGTTGCTCGTGTGCCTCGCGCTGTGCGCCGGCGCCTGCGCGCGCCCCGACAATAACTTAAACGTCAATCCCGTACAAAAATTGCAATACTGTGAGTAATAAACAAAAAATTGTGTTATTTATTAAGAAAAAAAAAAACCGTCGCCACGTTCAAACGTGGAAAGGACTGTATTATTTGCTTCCTTTTGATCGTAGTGTTCCTTTGTTCTGTATATCAGTTATGTGATGCTACAGAACGTAAGGATTACTGTTCAATCATTCATCAGGTACGTTAACTTTATTTGCTTAAATAAATAACTTCTTTAAAACCATCGGGTACTCTAAAAAATATTTACTTACGCATATCACATTGTTTACAACTGTCAACAACACAAAAACGTCTTCTAAATTTTTTTTTAAAAGATTCCTTTTTTTATAACTGTCGACTCCTATTAAACTCTTATAGATATTATATTTGTACATAATGTCTTATCTTATTTGGTTTAAAATATTAAAAACAAAATGATAATACGCAAGCGTACGTCGTCAATCGCATTGTGACATTTAATTTTTACCATTACCATTAAATCGTTACAAAACTTGTTTCAAGTGATTACTCATGTTGTGCTTTTGGAACTATGTAGGATGTTACCTTGCGAGTACTAACAATACCGGGAATTCCGAGATATTTTTTTATTGCAAACAATAAAGTTAACACTTGGATATATGTTTTGAAAAGATTCAATATCTATTCTTAGTTATTAAACTGTGTTATCTTTGAAGAGAACTCGACCGCGACCTTTTATCAAAGCGACCTCGAATCATGTGTAAATAATAATCGAATTAGTTGTTATAAAATTAAAAGGAATTGGATTCTATAAGAACAATCGTTTTCGTTTACATCATTCATTACTGGACCAAAGAAAGAACGTATTCTTAGAATAATAACAACCTAAAATAAAAATTAACCATAGCTACGTTATGTGTGCCGTACCCCGTAGAAAAAGCCAGACGCCGATACGTTATATTCTTTTATTACTATTAATGTAGATCGTGGTTGGACGGAGAATTCATTGCAAAAGTAATTAACATAATATAAAGTGTAAACACAAAATTATTATTCCATAAAAATGATAAAACGACTCGGCTCACACATCCAATCGTTAGTGTTAATGGAACCAATAATTATACGAAAGTACCTGCATCAGAGCGGAGATAAAAAGCCATTATTACAATGCACACCGCAATTAAAACTCTAATGGATGTGTCATTTGTGGCCGATTAACGAACTTGTTTAGAGAAACAATGGGGACATGCTTGCGGAATTTACCACATTTAGAGCTCAATAAATGACGTGTAGCGATTAAGTTTTCATCTTCATAAAATTGGAGAAAGAAAGTGGTTGATTCCAGTGATTTTGTTTTTTTCAAGTCTTGTCTCAAATCGAAATCATTAAAATAGTATTATGTATAGAAATTTTATTTCTTGTATTTAACATACTTTCTACATTTAAACATACTTTGTTTAGCCTAACATAGCCGTATTCAATTTTCGGGGACCATAAATAAAGGCAAATCCATTGGAACATAATTTCGCCCGCACATAATGCCTCATCTGTTTGTCTAAATATTATTTATGATAAGAAACCGAATAAAGTGCAGCTACGTTACATTTAAAAATTATTATCACACAAATTTGTTTGTCAGTTATAACCTTGAGGATAATGAAAAAATTCGAAATAAGATAATATGTTAAAGGCGAAGCTAAAATATTTTTGATATTAGGAATAAAATAATTGAAGGTTTTAAAGCAACATCGCTGATTTACTTTTCTTTTTCATGTTTAATGGCCACCTATAAAAGTTTTAAGCGTTTATATGACCGCTTGATCGTAATACCTGATAACCACGACATATACTAACTACATTCTGTCGCATAAAAAAACAATACAAAGTAGACACAAACCGGTTACAGGTGGAGGAATAGCGTCTGTAAATGAGTACCAAATTAATAAAAACAAGTTTAAACTTTCTGAGTAAAGACATCGACAGACTCGACGCGATTGATTTGTAAAAAAAAACATTTACAAAAATATCAAAAGTAATAAGGTATCTAGTATGACTCTCAAAATTTAGTATATTCATTAATGTAGGTTATCTGCTATTTATCAAAGTGTTTGGTCCAAATTTGTTATAGATTTCCGTTAGGATTGGGTATTTAGAGCTTTGTTCTGCATCGACTCGCAACACATAACTGGTATTTCCCATTGAAGATTGGTCTACAGCATACTTTTATTTGCAAACAAAACCTCAAATTTCTTTTGGTCTGTACCATCTCGAACCGATTTTGGTTTCATAAAGAATCTCGAGATGTCCTAACTACAACTCACACATTATTAATTCGCAGTCATAAAAGCGGTGGTCTATTCCTGCATTTCTACATAAGAAAGCCAGAGAATACGCTCTTTACAATTTTCGTTCTCATTGTCACTTAAAATAACGTGATATTGAGGTCAAGCTTTAGCCCATTGTCGATAAACAATGTTTTAAACTCACTGCTTAATTGGAATTTACGTATGAAAATACAGATCAGCAACACGAACTTACAATAAGGGCCTGATATTCAACAGATGCTCGAATTTACTACGAATATCTGATTCACGCAGATCCCTGTTAGCTACTAACTTTAGTGTTTCAACTTTAGGACTTTGTCCGCCGAAGTCGTTCGACGACGGGCTGTCGAACTCGTCGTCTCCTGAAGATGGCACGTGTAGTAGCGAAAGGCGTTGAGATTGTATTTTAGACGTAGTATTTGCGATACAACAAAGCAAAATAGCAAATGAATTTTTGTTTTATTAATTTATTTATATATTTACTTACTGTCCTTTAGCCAACGCCATGAAGATCCGTGATCGTAATACTAAACAGCTGAACGTGAGGGTTTACGAGGAGATAAAGCCGATATCGCCCGCGCAGGACGACAAACCCGTCAACGAGAGGTATCCTCACGCGGTACTCTTCGGTGAGACCTGTGGCGGCACCATTATCAGCCCCAACTGGATACTCTCGGCCGCGCACTGGTATGTCATTTTTCTTCAATAAATTACACAAGCACACAATGAACAACCAATACTAAGATCTGAACAAAGTCAAACTACAAATTTCTTTATTAACTAAAAGCTGTACAATCAGTTTTAATCGTCAATCGGTTCATTATTGCCAGTTCGCAAAGCACCCTCCTCTGAGAAGAACTGGCAAGAAACTCGGGAAGGTTTATGTTTTTGTGATAGTACTTATAAAATTAAAAAATACAGACTATCATATAAAAAAAGCAATTCATTCCCACATATGTTCATCCTTTAGATAGTCATTTAGGCAATAGTATGCTTTTTTTACATAAAATTCGTTTTACAAAACATTAAAATTTATTAATGTTGTTAAATCATGAAGATCACAATTTTTCTTAAATTTGTCTTTATTTTTTTGAATGTATAATAAGTTTTCATATATAAAATAACAATATATTCTTACCTCTTTAAAATAATTTTTAGTAAATCCCGAGGCCTCATCTTATATGTAGCCTGAATAGGTCGTTTTTGGAGTACAAACATGGCATCAAAGTCCGCGGCATTGCCCTGCAATAGTTGCCATAAGCAAAGATACTATGAAAATAACTGTAATGTACAAATCTCGCGGTATCAACGTAAGTTAATTGGCGTGTTTTCCCAATGGCGTACATTGCATAGCAGAGTTTACTCGATAGTTTTTCTATGTGGACACCACACTATAATTTAGAATCCAAAAAAGAAGTTTATCAACCATTTGTAATTCCCCATTTTTCATTAAGACTTTTGTTATAACTTGTTTTACATTTTTGGTTATTTATTTAGTTTAAAGATAGGAAATTATTTTCGAAATATTTTTACCATATTTGCAAAGCCAGTTAAATATTTTTAAACATATGACCTAATTTATCATTGATTATATATTAATTATAACTTATAACTGATTTATAGTAGAATGTGTTCAAATACTTTAACATCCTTATTTTTATCGATATTGCGTACCTATGAATGCAATCACTCCCATATGCCATTAATATTTTCAAATATTAGTCATCAATGCAAGGAAAGGCCCACGGCATTGAAAACATATCATCAGATAAAACCGTTTCGTAGTTACGCAGAGCGTAAAATCCAATACATGTATACTTCTATGTACATTATTTAGTGTGTAAACTCCATATGAGAATAACAAAAAAGTTTTACCTCGTGACACATATTCTATTTTTTATTTTGAAACCCGCCCTAGCTTTTAGTTTGCAAAATTAGGAGATGTTTATACCAAAAATATTCTTTCTCAATTAATGTGTTTTCATAAATAACCCCTAAAAAAGTTATCTTGACATATTAATTACTTACGTAACAAATTACAGAGACTTGATACTTGTGCAATCTAGATTACCTCATCATGCTTAACTTTTTTATCTTTTAAATGCTGATAAAAAAAAGGAACAAAACAGCCGCAGGTAAAATGCTACAGAATTAAATTTGTGTATGATTTGAAATACATTTGTATCGAAATGCCTATGAACATAAAAAAAGAAATTAATTCATAGATGATATATCATTGTAACTGATTTCATGATCGTCATTCACAAGGGATATCCCTATTCAATTTATTTCAATATATTTTTGACTTTTAGTAAAATGATTTAAATAAGTATAATATGCGTTATTTATTTGCACACTTAAAATCTCCTGATTATTTATCATGATTAGGCGAAAAGTCATTAATTAAATATCTAACTCTAGTAAGTGATCTAACTCAAGCTTCGTAACCAGTAAGATCGGCTTAATAGTCCTAGACCTCGCGAACATATTTAAATTTGTGATAAGCTTAGAAAATTCGAAAGTCAACAAAACTACGAAGACATTTTAGTACCTGTTTGTTTCAAAATCTTACTAATGAGCGGTTTGGTATCATTTAAAATGTAAAAGAAGATTTCTATCGCACAACAAATCTCAAAAGTCATATTTATGCACCCATTCCATTTTGTAACGAATTAATTAAAAACAATGTAGAAAGTAAATTTTATTTTTCATTGTCTCCATTGCACGGTGTTGATATTTATCATATGTGATAATAATTGAGGTACATTCTTACGCATTCAATACACGAGTTAAATGTGTCAATAAATTGATAACTCATAATATGTAAATGAAATAAAAATTTGTAGTGAGACTCCACGGATCATAAACTAATACTAGTGGATAATGATACGCTAAAATAATCATATAGCATCATATGTATTTAATGGAGTAGAGAGTTTTATCATCATGTTTTAAAATTACTATATGGCAATGTGTAAAAAGTACATAAACCAAACACGTCGACCAGTGGCAAAAAAAAACTCACATATCCTGTTCTGTGTTTGATCATAATTTTTTTTATGGCTGAGGTTTCTTTAATTTTTTCATGAATAGAATTTATGTCTGGCAACGGAATATCGGCTGAAAGTTTATATATAAGACTATAAGCTTCAGTGACACAAAATAGAAAATAAATGGAAATCTTTGCCTAGCGGCCGATAAAATGTTAAGTAGGGTTGTATTTATTTGCGAAGAATGCGCATCATATAAAAAAAAAAAGTTTCAGTTTTTATAAAGCGCTATAATAAAGTTATTTAAGCCACAAAGCCACTAGGAGAAAAGGGAACCTAATAATAAGTGACATGTCTGAGTACTAATAGCTAGTTAGAATGTTAACATACTACGCTCTTCACTTTGAAATAAAAGCCTTTGTTACACCAATGATTTCACTTACTTTAAGACATACTATTGCTTGCGTGTTGCTTGGCAGCGGATATAGGCACTGCGGTGTTAAAGACAGTCTTGGCCCATCAAGTTAATTAGACAACTCTCCACCAGTGAATCCATAATCTTTTAAAAATCTAAAACTGTTAAATTTTATTGTATGTAAAGCATTATAGTGAATTCCCATTCAAAAAGAACGGGACAAAGTATTTATTTCTTTCTTTGTCTTATTCATATTCAAATCTCAAGGTTTGTCTTCGTCGTGGGGTACGTATATTATACTAATTCGTATTCAGAAGAAACCCAGTTTATCTATATACGTCAATGATGCATAACGCTACGGGTTTTCCTTATGGTTGCTTTATGCCTCGTAATAAATTGATTAATTATTATTGTGCCAAGGGAACACTCGTGCGTGTTCATTTGTTTCTTATTCTAATACAGCGTTTCAAATATCTGTATATTGTAGTTAGTTGAACCTAGCAATCATTGTAATATAGTTTATATTTATTTTAACTTTATTAGTATTACTTTTTATAGTATTATTTTTTTGTTTGAATTTCTTGAACGGGACGCTAATTTCTTTAATAGTCAAAGTAACCAATATTAACATATATCTTTATTATCTAGCTAGTGAAATTCCGTTAAATTTGGTCCAACCGTTACGAGGACCATTTTTAACAACGGTTAAAAATCATTACTGTTTTACATACGAGATACAGTCTTTAAGACTTTTTTAGTAGACCCTTAACAATTGTTAAGTTTAAATGTTCCACGCCACAAACCCAACGTGTTCCAATTATTTTAGTTTTAACATATCACTGAAACTCAAGATACCATCAATATTTTATCATGCACGTCATCCGATTTAACGTCAATCGTTTTGTAAATGAACATATGTCCCCTCATTCGTGAGTTCCTTTAAAAATAAACAATTAAAATAATAATTTGACTACCTTAAAAACTAACGCTGTGCTAAGTTTAAAAATAGGACATCAGATAGAAATGACGTATCGCTTATCTGTGATATTTGTTACGAAAAGTATCGAAGATTTAGGATTAATCTACATTGAAAATTTTCCTTTGACGTGTTTGATAATTACGTTAATTTAATAATAATACCCATGTGTATTATCTTCTTTTCAATGAACAAAATTAAAGACTGTTTGTAACATCCAAAACAATATGTACTCAATAAACATAATATATTATATAGTATTAATATAAGTGATCAATTTTAAAATGTCAGTCCGTTCGTGAGTGAATCCATCCGTCTTTTGCCGGCTAATATTTGAGACGGGTGGAATGTAATAGAATATTAGTTAAGACACTATAAAAACAATAATATATACTTATTTAAGTAAATAAGAAAAAAAGAGGCCACTTAAAAATTTAATCTTACAGCGCAGTTAACTAATTCAAGTTCATCAGTTTTTGTAGTATTTGAAGTTTTATGAAATAATTTCGATTTACTTTGTTTTCAAAAATGATATTAACAATTTAACACAAAAAGAAATATAAGAAGGCCTGGTTTTAGTAGTTAAAAATACTTCTGTGCTAAATAGTCTTATTGTGGTTAATGATTTAACCATACTGTTGCAAATTTTTCTAAAGCTTGAATTACATGGACATAACAAAAATATTTATGTAACTAATAGGCAACAATATTAATAATTGCAAACGTTACAAATCAGTGACGATCGATTTAATTTAGAAATGGAAATTGGATTGTGCATCCGACCGTAAACCCTAACCCGAAAATCGACAAAGAAACTTACAAATAAGCATTGCGTTGCATACGTAAAGCGGCGTCCACACGTATCGCACGATTTCGAACGACTGCAACTACCGCACAACGTAAAATTAAAAAGGACTCAGAACATAACAAAAAAAATAATAATGTAACGAATTGATTAAAGAACACATTCGACATAAGTATTTTATCAAATTGTATAAGAGTTTATAAAATTGTTACAATATTTCTTACCAGCAGTAAATAAACATCATTTAAAGTAGAGTATATTCATATATGTTATATTAATTTTAAATAAATATTAATATATAACTTGAACCCCACAGTTATGTTGAAGCTAACCCTCCATTACAGCCCTTAACTCGTCACAATACGTATAAAATGTAAGAAGCAAGAGGAAATATCGCATATTATCAAGGACACTTACTATACACCCAACACGTGATTGTCTAATTATAAATAGATCTATTAGGTCAGACATGCGTATTTACTTGATGTTATAGTGTTATATTATCAACTGTATTTATCCTTTCAGCACGCTCTTCACTGGTGGTAAATACGTGCTTGCCGGAACGAATAACTCTGAAGATGGCAGTGGCATCAGACGCCGCGTCAAACAGCTGTACGTTCACCCTCGCTTCAGTGTAGGTCCCTACTGGCTCAATGCAAAACGCTACAATATCAAACAGGTACAAAGCTTTTTTATTAGAACAGAATAAGATTTTAATATTATTAGTATTACCATAGGAACGTAATTCGTTATATATATAGGTATTATTATATTCACTTAAAACTCATGTGGTAATTAGTCAAAAACATTTAGTTGTGTAAATAATTGGAATATTTGCGCAGGTAGCAGCGAGGTTCGACTTTCTTCTGGCCGAATTGGAACAACCTCTGCCGATCGATGGCGTTAAAATTGCCGCAGCGAAACTCAACGATGTCTCTAAACTCGTTCCTGGAGTAAATGTTGGATACGCGGGCTTCGGTGCCGAACATCATGGGGTAAGAACATCTGTTCTGTTTATATTTTATAATGGATATAGTACAGGTATCCCAGGAACGCACAGATTTATGACTTAATGTAAACTTAACATTCGATTCCCTGCTTTTATTTTACTTTTCGTTATAAATTCATACATTAAATTTACTAAAATGTTTACTTTTACTTTATCTTCTTCCAATTTCAAAGCTTGTATATACAGACAAATTGTCTTTAACATGTTAACCTGGTCGTGATTATTTACAATTCTCTGATTTTTTCATCCCTGTTCTGCCTCCGTGGCGCAGTGGATTACCTGCTAGCCTTGTAAAACTGAGGTGTCGGGTTAGATTCAAAAGACACCAGTAATGGTCTGGATGACGGTAGGGTTTTTCAAGCCCGCTTGGCTAGGTACCACCCTAAATGTCAATCTGCCGCCATAACATCATTGCCGTGTTCCGGCCGTTATATGTCAGAGCTAAATGTATTATGGGCGAACACGTTTCACCATCTACGACCTCATTGTCACTTAACATGAGGTGAAAACGAGGCCAAGGCCCATAACGTACAAAAAGACTCAGTACTACAAATATTAAAACAAAAATACGATTAAAACTGCTGAAAAATATTCTTCATGAATCGTAGTATTTTATCAATAATGGATATATTCGTCAAACCCGCTTAATAGATTAATAAAGGAGTTGATCTTTAAAAAAAACTCAAACCAAATTTTACAGCTTAGCAGGTGTTATGACTAATAAAAATAGCTTTGATTATAATCAGCAATACTAATAACAAAATGATTCACAGGAAACCATGCGCCATGAAATGCACGGTATGGATCTGTATTTGCTGTCAGATGAGGATTGTGGCGTATTAGAAGAATACGATTCGCAAGACATGATCTGCATAAAAGGACGGCCCCCCAAATATGATTCCGCTTGCAACGTAAGTAATAGGTTTATAGCGTCTACAATTGTAGCCGAACACTGTACATTGACTCTTCGCTATACCATTACAATGTATTTAATTCAATGTTATATACGTGGGACCCAGTAAAATATTTTTATTAAATATTACAATTAAATCTGAAACAGTCAAATCATGAGTTCCGATATCAGATTTTTCCTTGTACTAATGAAACTATTAACTGACGCAGTGGTTTATCGCTGCCCTTTTCCAATCTTAAAGTTCTGGAACACATGAGCGATTCCCCGAGTGCTATGGCTGTCTATAGGCGACGGTGACCACTTTCTATCACGTGTCCCGGTCGGTCATTTGTCTTTAGTTCGATTCTGGAGATTTGTGAAGAGTGACGTTTGGAAGGTTATTCAATTTATTTCAAACCTGCATGCCTAGTGTTATCAAAGATAATTTGACGTCGTCGCCATTACAGTGTTACGGCATCATAAATATGCCAGCCTAATTATTCTTAAGTACTTCACCGTCTGCAGCTTCATTATCAACTGAATTCTGTCAAAATAAAGTTAAGTATTAGGCCAAAGAAATACAAAAAACAAATTGCTTTCAGGGAGATAGCGGTAGTGGCGTCGTTGACGAGCGTGGTGTGCTTATTGGAATAGCCTCCTGGGTTGAGAATGATGCAACTGAATGTCGTAACGGGGCCAAGGTCTACTGCTCGAAGGTGGCGGTCGCACGGGACTGGATACGAAAAATAGCGGGGATCTAAGCTCTTGTGATTTTTGTTCTGTAACATTATAAATAGTAACGTCATTGATAAATTAAAAAGTTTATGTATAAAATATCAAACGATACTAGAAGCAACAAATTTACAAAAATCAATATGTGTAATGTGAAAAACTCGTAAATAAAAATCAAATTTCTAAATTTACTACTCATCAAAAATATAACAACTCTATTAATAGCAGAATCGTTCGATATTTTATATAACGTTTACACAGGAAACAAAAAATCACTATATTGCACAATTTCAATTCTGAAAGTAAAGTATTTGTAAATATCGGCAATAGATTCCGGAAGGAACGACATACTTAAATCTAATAAGAATCAACTTTTCTCTATAACCCACATATGACTAGATAAATATATTTTTTGTAACTGTATAAAAACTATGTTAATATTGTAAGTACAATACATTTAAAATAACCTACAATTTAATTTAACATATATATAGTAGTCTTATTAACAGCCGAGGTGATTGCAATATAACTTCATATCATAATCTAAAAATATGATAATTGAGCATCACAACATGTTTATAGTTATAATTAAATATAAATGGAATAGTATAGGAGTAAATTGTGCCTACATATTCTTTGTACATTGATATAAAGTTAATATGAATATTAGTTATTCAACAAAGATTGATAATTATAACTACACTAGTTACCCATTATGTCTATACTAGATTTTGTTAACTATATCATAAAATTTTCTAAGATTTACCAAGGACGGTTGTACTAACGAAAACTGTGCTTTCCCAAATGATATTGGGGTTACCTAAATGTCCAAATGCCAAAAAGGGTCATCGAAATGAATAACACGGCAAGAGGATTAGAATCTAGGTAAAGTTATTATGCTAGTCAGTTTCGACTCTCTAGTACTTCCCTTTTTTTATTAGTACGTAAATAATAATTCTATAGAATTAATTTGCGCAAATAATGTTACAGCAGAGGTTAATAGTAGGATTTTTTACTTCTGCTATCAAAACTCTGTTTGCTACGGTTTACAAAATAGTTTGACTGGGACTTCAAAATGTATATAATAAATTGTTATAAAATTGCTACTGAACTTTTAATTGTTGTCCATAAGCAAATCCTTCACTAGCGTTTTTTAAAATCCATTAAAAACAAAAAAATCCAAAACAATTCGCTTCCTGATAACAATAATAAAATTTGGAAAGCCCGTCAAAAGTAAATAATAATTTATTTTCATGTAACAAATTCGTTTTAGTAAGAAAAAAAAATATTTTGACTCGATGAATTGAAAAAGGAAAACGTCATGATTCAGCTTTTTGCATCGCCTCACTTTATGACACATATGTATATATATATATAGATGTTTATTATAGTTTGCAGTAAAAATATATTCAATGTCAATATTGAGACCGCAAATTCGTGCCTCATTTCAAGTGCTTTAAGAGGAGGGGTAATTTTTTGTTTACAAACATTACAAGAATGAAGATATTATAAATTAATAAATAGCCAAGTGTAAGTCGGGCTCCCAGTCAATGGTTCCATACAGTATAAAGTTTGTTGCAATACAATCAAAAAGTTGTAAAAGTTATTAACTCCTGATAGGCTCTCACGTATGGATAAATGCCATTAGCTATACATGGAGGTAATTTAAGTAAAAAAAAATATTTTGATTCAGTTTCTTTTATAATATTATTACATTTGTATTACTTGTTGCTAGTAGCAATAGATATACACAATTTGTGAAATTTCCACTTTCTACCTATCAAGTTTCATGAGATAGCGCCCGCCGACAGACGGACGGACGGACAGATGGACGGCGAAGTCTCCATAAAAGGGTTCCGATTGTCAGCCTTTGGGTATGGAACCCTAAAAAGGGTAACATTAAAATATCCTTATCAAAATAAGTCGATATTTTAAAAAACCGGCAAATTTCAAGTGTCTTTGTACATTTCCAATTACTTTGTCTCCAAATATTTTAAAACAAATTCTAAGCAAAAAGAATAGTTCATAAACCGAAACTGGGTTTATGAACTATTATATAGAAATAAATACTGAAGTTTATGGGTCAAACCTTAAAGGTTATCTTTTCTAATAAAACAAATTTTAGCCTGTTCAAAATCTACTTTCTATTAAACCACCCTCCGCGTTATTCTTATTTTATTTTGAAGAGACCAATTTGTATCCAACAATAAAAAAGAAACTCGATCACTCACTAAAATGGGCTACCGTAATAACGATTGATAAAAATATATAATAGGCAAGAAAGTTGGAGAAGCATGTCATAAAACTCACAATTTATCTTCGTTAAACATTGAACTAGTCAAGGCTAATCCGAATTCGCCAAAAGTATTTATTGTACAAATTGGTCAATCATCACAAGGTAAGGTATACATTAAGAACTCGTTCAAGCATTCTAATAATAAATAAAAACAACTCACATGTTCCTGGAAATTTAATGACTTTAATAGAAGAATAACTAAATCAAAACAGCAAGATAGAAGAAAATATCATTCATTATTAACATCATCTTCGTCTGATTATGATTAAGCGAAAGACCAAAATTAATCAATGACCTAACAAAATATACAACAAAAGTCATTAAATAATTAAGTCCAACCAATCCGTTAGTCTAATGCGGACAACGGCCGAAATAATACAAAGCCATTATCTGTTTCAACCTCATCACTAAACAAACAAGTTATATAATAGAACTTACAATTTTGAATAATATTGTGATTAAAAGAAAAAGCTAAATAATTTTTTTTCCTACTTACATAATGTGTAATAATATAAAGTGTCGACTACTTTAGAATGTATAACTATCCATATGCTTACATAGAATTTTCACACAGCGGAACGGAGGATACGCGACTGCGCCCGTGCTGCTAGTTGGTGCGTACAACACTGTCCCGGGCCATCCGCGTCACCCGGCCGACGGACCGAAAATCCGGAACACGGAGCACACGGTCGTTCGGTATTCAAAAATATATGGATACATTTTTTTTAATAAACAAATTATGTACAATGATATCTAACATAAATTACATAATGCCTTTTGAACAATTTGTTCTGCAAACGGGGAATCAGTGTGTTAGCTAATTACAAATTTAGTCCGTTGCAAGTGTTATTAACAAATTTCGACACGATGTTCCGAATAGCCAACGGCCTACAGCAGCCGTCGCAGTCACCGCCCAGTGGTCGCGCCAACCCTGCGCTTACCGAATGTAGACGATTATGGAAGCGGCATCCCAAACCAAGTCACGGTGCGAACGTCATCGAAACCGGGCGTCTACTAGAAACGTTTCGAATGTTTCCCACAAAAATAAAAACACGTGTCAACCGGAGCGAGCGCACAACTCTGTACAATTTAAAACTAGGCAAAGACGTGATAGATGTGTGCGGCGGCCCCGCTCGTTGAGCTTCAGCTTACAATTGTTATCACGATAATGTTCAAGCACGCAATGCTCCCCGTTCGAATCGTAACAATGTAGCTTTTTTTGGAGTTTTCATTTTTTTACAATATATAGGATTTGTTACTATAATTAATTATATCTAATATTTACAATGGAGGTGAATGGACATATTCAAAAAATCTAATTATCTCGAAAAAAATTAAACCAGAAATTCCTACCCGAAAATTAAACATTATCTACAATTTTAATAGAAACGGAGATGAGGCGCATTGTTCATTTCGTCGCAGCTGACCATGGAGAGTTTAACTTCGTAAAAGGGGACGGACGACGTAGTTTGTTACGTAATTTTAAAAAATCAATAACGTTATTATTTAACTCTGAAGTTTTCAACATTTTTCACTTTCGTTATTGTTCTTTGTCTCAGAATCATAATAGTTAAATTTGGCGGAGAGTTTCATGAGGAACACTTTTAAAGACAAGCAACACAGCAGCATTACACAGGTCGCGAGGTTGGAAACGAGCGCCCGCAACCTTTTACACGTGCCGAATACCTCCTCCATGGTCATCTTGAATGCGCGCAATCGCCCGACCTCCTACAAAAGCAAAACTCTCACAAACAAATCTAACAAATAGATCGAGTGTGCGTTTCCGTCTATCGCTAAACTATAACTACGCAGAAAAATAGTCTCTGTTAGAACAACATATGATTTACCCGAGCGGCGTCCGTTTTCGTCAGTCGTATAATATAAAACGCAAAAAAGAAACACATGCTCGATCTATAGTTTATTTATATTAAGGAGGGGGAGTAGTAGTGGGGTGGTACAAGGGGGAGGGGGGAGGGGGCGTGGCAGTGATGGTGCGGGTTCAAATCTTGTGTATCTTCTGCGACACGACCACGGGGTTGTTGCGCCGGATCTCCTGCGCGCCAAGCTCCCGGTAGTCAAACGAGCACTCGTGCTTGTCGCTGTACCGGTGCACCGCGCAGAACAGTCCCCCGCAGCGGCACTCGAACCCTGCCACAATCGTTATCGCCACGTCTAAATATGTCACGGACAACCACAGTTACTTGCCTCGGTTACTTGTACGATATGATAACATCATATATAGTTTTATTGTACAATACTAAACTGATTATTTAAAAATACTACTATTGAATTTGTGAACTTCTACAAAAATAAAAATATCAATAGATATCTGCCTCGTTTTCACGAGTACTTCAATTTTCAAATTGTCATATACTAGTTTTAGGTAGTTTACCCTCCGACTACAGCAGAATAACACACTATCACTAACTCTACCTTACAACAAGAAATGATGTACAAATTTTGCATAAGGATAAATTTTTGTCATAATCACTCAAAAATAATTGTGATAAAATCAATAAGAACTGTACTTTAGTACATTAAAACGGTTTTATTTATTTCTTTGACCCGAATTAGTATAAATATCCAATAAGTAATATCGGAAAGCTCTATGACGAACGTCTATAAGCCCCAACCTACTCAAAGGGTTAAAAACTCATACGAATGAGCACTATTTATATGTCAATTATTTAATTTTCCATCTAATTTTGGCAAGTGCATAACGGACGCACGACTGCGGCTCGTTTCCACGTGCGCAGTTCACAATGAGTGAACACATTTCCAACAATCACGTTTCATTGATAAGGAACGATTGGCGATGACGTCAAAGCGCACTACAACAACAATTATAGTCCGTGGATAAATTAGGTTTCAAAGATAGCCTGTATCATTTTACTTATTTATACTGACTTTCTTTTGAACAATTTCTCATTGTCGCTGCTGTAGAAATATTTGTAAATCTTATAGAATTAATAAATTTAATATGTAATCCGACGTTTTTCTTGTACTTTGACAATATTATATTAATAAGGCGAATTATTCCAAACTCGAATGATTGGAAAACCGTATTCTCTACCAGCGTTACACATAAGTGTGCTCCAGATTTTGATACTACAGTCCGACATCAAATATGTGACACGTGTTCATTACCATTTTAACCAAATGTGTCACAATTATGTGGCAATGGAACTGTCAAAAAAAATTATTTATCTAGTACCTAGTGTCACATATACATATCCGTTTGAAAAGTTACCAATTTCACCTAACCTCTAAGGGACGATTTTTAATTCATTACTGTTTTAACCAAATGTCCCACATCTATGTGAAAACGGAGTTACCAAAAATACTATTTATTTAGTAAGTAGTGTCACATATACATATCCGTTCGTAAAGTTACCAATTTCACCTAACCTCTTCAGGGACGATTTTTAATTATCAAAAAAGAAAATTTTTAAATTCGAGTAAAACCTATAAATTTTATTTTCATCGGTGGTCAAGTAACGGTAGGTAAAGAAATATTAAAATATAATTTGTTAAAGATATTCATCTGTATATTAATGTCATTTAACTGTAAAAGCAAAACTAAACGTCCACATATGTGGCCAAGGGCGTGAAGAGCTTAATTTTATGCACAAAAAATACATCCCTCATAATGGCAAATGGTGTTATATTTAAATATCTGGGCTTTGTAGGCAATTTTTCTCCCAAGGCTCTGGTAGCAAGAGTTAAAGAATACGAAAGGCGAACGGGTATAGGGTTTTTCATGCCATGGAAATTCATTTATTACCAGAATTTTAGTAATGGCAAATCCGATATATATTACAACTAGATTCTACACAAATATACAAACGTACCTATATCTACTGACTTAGTCGTTGGTAATAAATAGGAGTAATTCTCGGAATCAGACATAAATCAAATTATAACCTATAAAGCACTCACAGTTATCAGCTAGACACAATCAATGGAGGTCTATTACGCATCTAGAACTTACATCAGAATAGTATGATAAAATTTACACGCGTAGTTAAGAAAATGATTACGCTAGTCAATACAATTTTACTATCAATACACATATTAAAATTAGAATTAAAATTATTAAACACTGCCAAATATTTCATTAGCATTATAATCATCGTAACTATAGATGTATGTAGGTATGTATCACCCACTATAGATGGCCATAAAAAACAGAGTTCCATAGTATCTACATTTACCATTGAAATTTAAAAATTCCAGAAGCATTTAAAAAAGAGTATTGTTTTCAATTCAACAATATATGCAAGAGTCACGTTTACGAGCGGTGCGTTGCACTTACCTGTGAGTCCAACCTTCTTGCGGCAAACTGCGCACCTGTTCTTTTTCTTTTTATCCTTGCTGGGATCTTTGTCATCGGCGTCAGTATCCGACGCGCCGGTGCTCGCGCCGCTTGTGCCCGCCCCGCTCTCCTCTTCCAACTTCTGAAACACGTTACGTTTCCCATAAATACCGAGAACCACGACATATATGTAATATATCGCTAAAAAGTAATAAAATAAAAAAACAGTTATAAATTCATAAATTTTACATTTAAAGAATAATATTTGCACATGCATGTGTACACCTTAAGTGACCTGTTTCTTGCATTATTAACATCTATGTACATCAAAACTAAAATATAAAAATTCTCTATCAAGTGACATTATCATCAGTTTAATACAAACTGCTGTATAAAATTACATCGTATCCAAGTAGATAAATCATAGAGCCATAAGAATGTTCTGTTTCCTGTCCTATACATGTTGTTATTATTTCGTTATTTTAAACACACATTGCATTAATTCATTAAGATGTCGGACCAACCCGTTTAAGATTTTTTTTGCCACCGGTCGCTAACGACGACCGCTCATCATTGTCGAATTTAACAGCAGAATTTTTTTTAGGTTTTTCTCTTGTGTCGATTAGCTTGCCCGGTTCTACAAAATCCTTTTGTACTTTATCCGGAATTTCTTTCGGTCTAGCTCTTATAACGTCACTCTTATCCTTTTCCGGTACCCCCGACGGTGTTGCTAGTTGAGCGTCATTAACTTCTGTACTCGGCCGCCTATTCTGGAAGCTCTTCGATCGCGTAGCGCTACTATTGTTGTCTACGGAACCCGAATTACTATTACTAGATTTACTATTACGTCGTAATGCTTTCTTTAAAATCCTCTTCCCTTTCGATTCTTTCTTGCTGGGGTCATTTTCCATTATTCAAGTTTCATTTTCTCAGTTTCCGACATTTTGACTGTAAGGAAATCGCTTTTAAAAACGGAACTGTCCCACGGAACAAACTATTTTAATATAAAAGTTTAACGGATAAGTATGTTATTCCATTTTACCACATATCAACAGCAAACCTGGTTGCTGCGTTAATCGGCCAGGTTGAAACAGGAAACTACATATTTCATTATTTGTTTTAATTGTAAAGTTGATAGTTTTTTATAAATAACTCTCTATGGTATGAAATACGTCCGTCTGACGTGAATTTTAGTTTTTGAAATAAACGTCATTACAGTATGCCAGTATGTTGAGAGAAAGTGTTTAATGCAAATTTAAACTATTTAATAATCTTATACCTCTAATTTGTGATTTGACTAATACTGTAACTACACGAATAAGTTTATTTTGGGGAAAGTGATTACAAAAGTCACAATTACAGGTTCCCGGCCAAATGAGTTCACGAGAAAGCGGACCTTGATCTCTTCACGATCATTAAAATAAATTCACCGATTATAAATTAATTATACACATAAATGTGTTATAGGTATTTTATATTAAAATCTGTGTATATGGTCGATGTATAAGTTATTGACTTTATGAATAGTAATAAAATAACAAGTTAGTTGTAGATTTCAATAAATATGTTTAATTATTTTCTTGTTAATAGTCACATTAAAAATTGAGTAGATCAATTTCTAATAAATCTTAATACATTTAAAAACTATGTTATTTATTTATATTTTTTAAAATCAAATTCCCGAGGAGACATTGAAAAATTAGTTTGTTTAGTTGCCATTTGAGCAATCTATAGTAAAAATATAAGAAATATATTTGTTTATTAGATATTCCACTGGCCCAGAAAAATTTTACACAAAGCAAATACAGATGTTTTGTTCTTTGTACAATTATAATAAGAAAACCCGTAATTTGCTATTACGTGGTACTTTGTTGATCATTTTTTTTTATATTCGTAATACATCATCGGTTTACCAGAACTTGTTGATTTTTACGGCCATTACTAATACTATAAATTTCGAGATTACGATTCCTGCACAAGTAAAATAATAGCGCAACATAAAGGTCAAATTCAAAGTTAAGCACGTAAAACGAATTTTTAATCGTAGGTATTTACTATGAAGATAATAATCAAGGAAATATTAGATTAAAAATTATATTTCGCATTATTCGGATCAAGTTAAAGTTAAATGTTATTAGCAAAATACATAAATGTTTCTTTAAAGACTTTGCTTGTAAGTAATCTCTCTTAAAGATTCTTATAATTGCAAATGTAAAAGAATATGTAAGAAAAATTAATGAACATGCAAACAATAGTAATGCACGAATACAGGAAATCAGTTGCACACCACATTTACATGAAAGTGCAAACGTAATTATAACGCGAAAGAAAATCGAACAAGTTGCAACATGTCAATGACAATAAAATTTGACACCGTCCCCATTTGGGGGGTGTACTGTACATAAACGCGCTTAGTGCATGAGGCAGTAATGTTCATAACAAAACGCTGTGCCCGAATATTTGATGATGCAATCTAAAAGACATGTACAAATCCAATATTTGTATGATTTGGAATGAAAAAAAACTAGATGGGGTAGGATTTTTCTTAGTATACCGAATTATGAAAAAAGCTCATGATATCAAACCTGATCTCGCGGCTCGTTTTTTTTTTATTTTCATTAAAATCCAATTTTTCCGTTTTATGTTAATCACACACGTTTATTTTCCATTCATTAGTTATTCGAAGCGATTGAATGGTAATCATATTTTTGCACTTCAGACAGAGTAAGCAAATTGGAGTAATAAATATTCTTTATCTTTCTTCTAAATACACGTATCCCAATTTCTGTTACTGCCAACCTAGTCTAGTACTTTTCATGCTACGTACTTATGTGCAACTAAATAACTTCCTTAAAAGTTATACATAACATGCGTTGAAGTTTGTTAAAAGATTTCTAGGTTAACTACTACTTAGAAACATCAAAACAAACTGCAAGGGTAAAAACAACATCCAGAGTTCAGAACAAAATCTTACTGCTAAAAAGTTTTACACGCTAGGAGAATAAAAACTAGATTTTAATACGTGTATGGCAGGCTATTGTTAATAGCACTAAATTAAAAAACCCTTACAACAAGCAAGCAGTATGCGCATGACTTAACCCACAATAAGTAAGTGAGACGTACACTTTAGAACATGTAAAGCTCACGAACCATATTTCTAGTCTGAACACGTGATAAATTTTATTTATATTTATTTTCCGCAACCTAGATATTGCCATGATTTTTAAATAGTATTTAATAAATACTTACAAAGGTTTAAATAATTACTTCTTGTGATGTTTATTTTTTAGTAAATGTTATTTTATTAATGGTGTCAAAGATAACTAATTTAAATCCTATTGTTTCGTTCATCATAACACATACACAATACATTGTTAAGTAACTTTCATTTAAAAGTTGTTTTTGAAAATTTACAATGATTTTAAGTACTTTAATTATCAGTTATGACTGACAACGATAAGGTGCATGCAACAATCAATTAAGTAACGGCCTCACATCTGTGTGGGTCTGTGGTTGAGCGGAGAGGCTGGGCACGGTGGGTGCGGCGGCCGCGAGCGGCGTGGGCGTGGGCGTGGGCGTTGGCGTGAGCGTGGGCGTGGGCGTTGGCGTCGGCGCGGGCACGAACGACGCCGCGACGGGGGACGGTGTCGTCGCAGGTGGTTGCTGCTTCTTCTTTAATGCCTCCTGGGAACAATTAGTGATAACATTAGTTTGTTACAGATACACAGTAGTTTCTTTCGTTTCCCCTGTAGGCTTTGAAAACTTCAGTACGCCTAAACTGAAAGGCTTTTTACACCAACAAGGTCTCATCAAATCGTTTGGTCCAATTTAGATAAATCAAAGGGGATACAAAATTAATTTACCATATTCATAAAAGGATATCACAGGAACATTCATACTTACATAACCGATCACAAAACTAGGCTAACTTTTAAACCTTTAAAGATGCATTACAAACCAAAGTAATCATTGTTTACGATTTTTTTTATTAAATATTGAATCTTTATCTCATCTTTTTAATAACATTTATTATCAAGAAGAAGAAATAATCAAACGTTATAATTTCTATGTTACACCACGAGAATGGGTTACTTAGTTACTAATGACTTTACTAATATATTGCATGTAAAAATTTGGTTGTCAGGAAGAGACTGCTTTCAGCAGTAAGACCGCCTTTTGCACTGCTGTCGTATTCTTTTATTTCGCTCTATTTGTAACACTTGCTTTCTTTTATTTTGTTTGATGTGTATTTTTTTGTCTTATTCATTTTCGTTGTGCAATAGAGGCCATTCTATTCTGTTCCCATAGGATTAAGCGTACCCTGTTTAATTTAACGACCAACCGCTAGATGGCGCTGTCGGAAAACTTTAATTTTATAACAATTATGAAAGTGAATACAATAAAGGGCTTGG
>DWQX01002051.1:0-23758 GCA_018245475.1 Pharmacophagus antenor
TGAAAACCTTATAACTACGACGCTATCGGTCTGTACTTTGTAGCTTTCCTTAAGAAGATAATTAAGATTATTATTAAAAGGTCATTTAACACAATCTCACAGCTATTGTAAAAACTTCTACGTCACCCCCATAGACGTTTTTCTATGAGAGTCATCCGCAAATTACACTAAAAACGTTATTTTCTTTTTACAATATGAGCACATCCACTTACAAATCATGATCGGATATTGTTTGAAAAAGGCAGGAGGTGTAGTCTTCTCCATAAGTTCCCCGGGGGCCGCTGAACCGACTCGTGAAGCGACAAGCATCACGGATGTTACGTCTTCCGTCCAACCTTTAAACTTCAGTCGATGTGATTCCCAACTAATATCAGATTTATTTCTTAACTATATTTTTAATGGACACGATCGTGATTAGTTTGGCAGGGAAGATAGGCAAGCGAGGAAGCGGCTCACGTGATTTTCAGTGATCACTAAAGAGTAGCGAACATAGGTAGTGAGCTCTTTTCTTCATGGTTCTTAAATCTTAAAGTTATCTAAAGTCACAAATTACAATTCACTTATAATTTTTTTTTCATGTTCATATATAGAGAAAAATTATATATTCGTTAGAACACCTCAAAATAAGGATGAATATCCAAGAAGTGTGAAAAATTTATAAAAAATTTAATGAAAATATATATTACTTTCCTTACAAAGCTATGACACTACACATGTATGAATTTATAAGTTCTTCTTTAAACCACATAACTTTTCATACAGCACACTTACAAATGAAAATTAAACGTGGGAAATACAAATAAAAATTGATTGCGTGAATAAATCGAAAGCCGTCCTTTTGTCACTACGCTGTCGGATCGTGATCTTGCTATACTACAATAAACCTTTATACCTTTTTTTATTTATTCAAAATTATAATAATCACATTTTTTATTTAGAGCATCTCTTGGTCCCATTAAACACTGTCTGTCTTGGTACGGCACAGTTCACTTTTCTTAACTTATTGTTTAACATTTATAGTTACAATATCATACCAGAATACAATACGATATTTTCCTGTTACGTTTAACTTTCATGAGGGTAAATACATTTTTTTTTGTTTCGTATTCGTCTTCGTCATTATCTTACCTATTTATAATTTTAACTCTTGGCATTAGCATGTACACACTGGATGAAATTTTAATTAGCATTTTTTTTTTAATTTTTGTTAGTACTTAAGTTTAAATTAGCCGCTTATTAAAGGCACCCTACAACAGGGGAACATTAAAGCCGTAAATGTTAAGAGCCAGAGTATTTTAAGCAAGCTGCTTTAAAGTACTCTGGCTTTTGTATTCGTCGGAACGTAGTATATTGTTATGGTAGTAAACCAGATCCCGGATCGAGACAAAGGTTTTATGCGATTGTGGATAAATTACATTTTCTATCCGTAATTTAGTTCACCAGATAACAAACGTTTTTACTGTCTTCTAATTACACCTTTTTATACACTTTTCGTAACTCTTATTTTACCATTCTTTTCTAAGCCCAGTCTCCTGTTACTGTTGTGGTGGAAAACATAGTTTCTTTTCGCTACAACTATATAGACTTTGATCAATTAAAAATTACACATAACTAATGAACTGTGGCTGAATGTCACAACTTCTTGTATTTGTTTTTACATTTCTAATGAGTTTTTCCTAGCAGTCTGTCAATAATCTCTAAAGTCATTGAATAAACAGTGTCAAATTAATTTTACATTAATATCTTTCTAATTTTAAATAAATGTCGCGACTATGATAACCTTTTCTTTTACTGCTTTTTTGCACAGTAATTCAATATATGATGATGCGTAAGAAACACGTATGTATGTAACTAAAAATAACATTTTTTTGTAATTATGATTTCATTATTTCAATGAAGAAAAGGATAGCAATCATAAAAGCGATTAATTAATCATGATGGTAACTAATGCCTTCTTAATATTCTTTAAAACGGTATTGAAGGTAATTTTTTCTAACCATGTATTTTTTTTTATGTTATCGGCTCTCATTAATTTAAGCGGACATGTAACATATAACCAGGTGAATCATCCTTAGGTCATTTCATTCTATAGTAGATAGATTTCTAATATGAATATGTTGTAAGATATTTTATGATTAACTAACTACTTCCAAACATAAACGCGAAAATCATTATATTCATGTATTAAAAAATATTGCCTTTATTAATCTTATGGGTGGAGGAAAACAATCGGAAAAACACAAAATTCATAAATTGCCTAAAACTGATTAACGCGAAATCTCGAAAAGAAGCAACCTCAATTGAAAATGAGGTACCTCCATACTTGGGTATGGAGGTACCTCATTTTCACCAATAAAGGCAGTTACCTCAGTAGCTATCTGAAGCTTGACAATAGTGTCTTGTCTTTTTAAAAATTACTGCGCATAACCAATTTTACACTTACTACGATATAAATGACATAAATTTACTATAAATTTTGATTACATAGAACCTTCAAAATAAGCCACTTACACTTTTTTGTATATTAGGTAATGGTGCGTATACTATCGTAGGACAAATAGTTGAAAAAAAACGAATGTGTGAGCCATTATTTTAATATTATATAACCTTACTTTCTTATAAAAGAATTATTAAAGCTATAAACAAACTTCCATAAAAACATTTTCAAGCAAAATTGCAAAACTAAAACAGAAACTTCACGTTGTTTTACAATAAAGTCATGTGGCTGGGACGTGCCCTGTTCACCCTTTTAAATTTCATGAAACTTAGCTCGCTTTGAGGTCGGGTTCGTTGATAAAATATTTATAAAACACGTAAAATAAAGTATAAAAACGAGTTCTTTTTCAACCGATAGAAGCCATTTTTGATGTATTTAGATGATTTCGTGCGAGGGTTCATTGTACCATTTAAATTCAAAATTATATACAAAAACAATCCTTACTCGTTTTTGTTAGTTCTGATTATCTGTGTATATGTTGGTCTTTTAATTAATTTTCGACTATATCTAAAAACATCTACTTTTCACAAAGTATGATTAATTTACGCCACAGCTCTTTTTTATATTTAGTTATGGTCTATGTTATATTTCATTACTACGATGTTAAAAGAAAGAGTATTGATTTTAATTAGCCGTTGATGTTTTTTCTTATGAAGTGGCAAATTTTGACGAAGATAAGGTAAAATTATTAAAAGTTCGCCTCTGACCACAAAGGGTAATAGAATTTCTCTTAGTAGGTAAGTCGAAATGAAAACAAGTAAAACTCGCACAAATATTCCTCATACATTATCAGCTTTAGGAACATAGCATCTTTTATTGGTTCCACTCCTAGAACGTTCCTTTAGCTTAAAAAAAAGTATATTACAACTGCTCGACGATTTTTCCACTGAAATTTAACATATTTATATTTTTTTCTTTAAGATATGAACAGAATAATAATTATTTGCTGATAAAAAGGAAACATTAATTATCTAACAAGATGTGTTACGTATGCAATTGTTTAGCATGGAGCATGGATGTTATGCAACGGTAAGCCCTTTTTATTAATTTAAATTTCTGTTACGTAATTATTCAACTCATTCGAAACAATTTATGCTAACGCCTGTGATTTACGAAGTTTATGTTTTAAATGAAAATTTTTTTTTCATGTGTTTAGAATGAAATTCAATAAATTTACAATTCAAACATATTTATTTATACGTGCTTTAATACTGATACCCTGCAATGTCTTGTACAGATATATCTAGAACACATAATTATGACACATTTTAAAATTTACTAAAAAAAAATTTCGAGAGAGATATTAAAACAAATGGTTAGTGTACAAAGCGAATATAAGATTGTGGCCGAATATCACAAAAGCACCAATACAAAAAACTTAAATATCATGTAACTAAACGTATTATTTCATAATCAATCGAATTCTGCCAAGTTTAGTTTTTTTTTTAAACAAGTCACCGCTATGACCAATTGGAAAAGACCAACCGTGTCTTTTACGTTTACTCCTGTTTTTCATTATGTGCCACGATCTTTAAATAATATATCAAATATTTAAAATTTCACAGAACAATCACCTTCTGCATTACGAGCATCCTAATGTTCATAATGTGCATGGGTTTCTCTATTTGTATTATCGCCGGCATCGCGTATGGATACAACTATTCATTGGCTGAATTCATCACATTTACTAGTTAGTATACTATACATGTTTCTCTTTGTCGTTTTCGTACTTTTATTTTATTAATTCTTAATATCAAAGTAGTATGGGTTTTGAAACACCATCAACACTTTTTTAGAGATTGATATGGAATATTAAACTTATTATTTTCCTTACAGGATCTGATGTATCAGTGTATATGCGACGCGGTCAAATGAATGATAGAAAAGATTTGGCAGAGTTTGGTCCAGGGCGCAGAATGATTAGCGATGAAACTGATAGTAAATTAAAATTACAAACCCTTATTGTTTAGTTATATTTTTTTTAATAATGTAATAACAATTTATTTTCTATATAATATTTTTTATCTGTAATGGACTACCACTCGACATCAATATCATCTGATGTTGAGTGCGTAGATGATGACGTGTTTTCGCTCAGAATATTTATGGCTCTCACATGTATGACAGACGGAACACAGTGATACTGTTACGGCAACAGATTGACTTTAAAAGTGATAGCTAGCCAGACGGGTTCAAAAACCCTACCACTATCCAAAGCTTCACTATCGTCCGTCATCGCTAGGCAAGCGGGTAAACCACTGTACCACGGAGGCAGTCATATTTTGTTTAACGTATAATGATACATTCAGAGTGTGCAAAACCAAATTAGCTCTTTATATATTAATATACACAAGTTTGTCTTACTTCCTCAAAATTTATTTATTTATACAATAGACACTCCGCTGAACGTAATTTATTTCTATGATATAAGAGATAATATTTATAATATATATATATATACACTTTTTAGACGTACGACACGCTTGTTCCAAGTTCACATTATTTGTACATTGTACTTTAATTTTCTTAAAATGTTTGACAGCATTTTCGAACATAAGCACAGATTATCAAGACACTATGATTTCAACTGGTGATAAACAGCCTCTTTCTGAGACATTGATTAAAGACCAGGATACTAGAAAATACGCTGAAAGACTCTCTAAGTTTTCGAACACGCTTACTTCGAAACGGTATGACGAGGAAGATTTAGATGTTCCCGAGGTTAGCTTGAACTAAAACATCATAATATAAAGTTACAACATAGGTTTCATATTATTTGCTAATAGCGGTCGCCCACTTGTCTGGTTGTGGAAATTTATAATTAATTAATGTTAAGATTAATACCCTCGGACTCACATAACATAAAAAAATATATGTCAGCTAGTGCTTACAATTTTAAATGTTTAGATTATTGTAGTACTTACTCGGATCACTTACTATTTTACATTTATTAAGAAAAGAGGTAATCACACCAATACATAAGCTTCTAAGTGAATCTTACACACAGGATCTATAAAAAGAAACTTGGCTCATAATAATTGAGATTTGCTATTTATTTTGTACGTCGCTGCAAACCTTTACACTATTTATTTTACTATAGACCTAAGTAATCACTTAAAATCAATTGATACGCTCAATGATCAGTCTGTATTTTTTTCTGCCTATTTTTATATCATTAGGTGTGTTTTCCTCAATATATATATTTTTCCATGCATCACTATCATTTCCATCTCCACTATAGTTTGTTGTCCACACAATCAATTCATATTTTATTTGGTTTTTTCCTAATTACTGTTATTTTTAAATGCATGATACTGTTCAATTCAAAAAATATTTTCAGGGTTCAGTAAGTTATTACAGATTCACGACGCCCCCAATCAATCGAATTTCAATTAATCCGAATCCAGCAATTCAAACAACAGTGGTGCAAAGCGGAAGTTCAGCAATAGTCATGAGGAAATTTCCACCAATGAAAGACATCTCTTCCGAAATCGCTAAAAAGGATCCGGATGAATATTTCTATAAAGTTAGTGATTTGGATGAGAGAGATAAAATTAAATCAAAAATGAAAATTCACAGAGGAGACTCGTCAGAAGAAATATCCGATGATAATGAAAAACTGCATGAAATTTCAACAAGGTATGTAGAATAGAATAAAACTAAATAGAATAAAATTCCAATTACATGTTTTTTTAGTATATATATATGTATATATGTACTGAGACCTTCGAAGTTGGCTAAGCTTACCCAATAAACTGTTTGCTTTGCAGCCACTCAATCCCCATGCGACACTTTGAAGGTGTTCCAGACATAGACGAGGAAAATATTGCTTACAAACCAGTTTAAATTATAAGAATTTGATATTAAATGTTTATACATTTTATTTATACTATTTATCTTTTTTGCGCCCGAAATTCGATCATCAATTACATACTGACAATCTGTGTTTAATAGGAATAAGAGTGTTAATAACGTTTTTTTAACTTAATAATTTTGGAACGCATGTGCATTATTTTTATTGTATGCACTTATATTAAATTTAACCATAACAAACCACTCTGCCGAATGCCATAAATGTAAAAATAATAGATATACGTAATTTTAAATAAATATTAAAAATTAAAGTATATATAATTTTTTAAACAAATAAAAAGTGATTTCTTGTAGTTGTTCATAACATGATTTTTACATTAGGTTATAAAAATTAAAATTTTGTTTTACGCTTATTAAAAATATTAATCAATATTTAATTTGAATCAAATAAAATTTTCTCCTCTAAGTACCTGATAATAATAACAGTTGGTATGAACATAATTACAAAAGGAATATCCTTTGTCCTCTTTAAACAAGTAAAGACTTCCAGGTATATGAGAAGTTTTCTTTTCCGTAACGTTACAATGAACAAAACCGTTTCTGCTCTTTAATTAGCACTCAGGAAAAAGGTTAATTGAAGCGGTGAAGATTTCAAAGCGGTTTCATGTGTCATAAGAAATATCTTTTTACTTAAAGAAAATCATTAAAATTACGGCGCCCATGTTTTATCTAAAATGGTTTTAATACATGAACTTAATTTTAGTATACAACAAAATCAAAATAATAATTTCACAAAGCATAAATACTTTTATTTAATCTTTTATTTTACAACTCTTTTTATACTTCATTATCAGAAATATATATCGGCATTTGCGTAAATTTCGGTTTCAGTCTTTTTCTGTTTACACTTTCAATAATATGTCTGTTAGTTTTTCCTCCCCTTTCCCTATGGCGCCTTTTATGGTGGTGTTTACCATTTCTATTATGCTTAGTATGTTTCTTTTTATGTCTTCTTCTGCCTTCTTGACTGTTTGTCGACGAATTATCTGCTTCTTCGATGTCAGATTGCGACATAAAATCTTCATTTATGCCGATGGACTTTTGTGGTTTCAATTCTTTATTCTCTTTTTCTGTTTCATCCTCGTCCTGAACTTCCATTTTATCCTTGCTTTCTAATGTTAGTTCATCTTTTGATTCAACGTCATAACTATGTGACATTGGCAAATGAATTTTAACTTGTACATTTTCGATGCCACCAGAGGATGAATTGTCTGCTTCCTCATGCTTAGCTAATTCATTTTCCGAACCATTTGAAACCAAATCTCCATTATCACGTTCTTTTTTATAGGGGGCCTCTTCTGATTTTACGCTTATCTCGGAGTCAGTTAATTTTAATAATCTTTGAACCAGACATTTAGGTAATTGATTTATTAAATGTCCACTTATTATGGATTCTGCTGTAACCCTATCTCTAACATGTTTCATATTTATGATGGAAAAATCTGTGTTCCTAAAGAAAAGATATGAGGTAAAAGTTAAATTGTTGTTAAAAATACTCGTGACTAAATGGGAAGATCAAATACACGAACATTAAATTCATTGTCTTTCATCAACAATCGTTAATAACCCCTCAAAAACTATACCGCAGGAAAAGTTAAATCTACGACGGATATTGAGAAACCTAGCAAAACAGCAGTTATCTCACTTTTTCCGTAAGCAATAATGCTAGTGAACTGATACCCGTAAGAAACTTTATAGTATATATTTTATTGCTTTTATCAGTAGGTAGCATCATATTCACTACATTCACAGCATTCACTACAAGCAATAGCAATAATTGATGTTAGCGATTTTCAATACCAGAGCAGTATCTTGCTAAATCTCTATGCTTTATCATGCTAAACCATTCACGCTGCTTCTAATTTTTATTTCTTAATTAACTGTACAAAGAAAGATCAGCATACTCTGCGGGGTTACCCGTAGACAACGCGAGTGAAAATAAGATATCCCTAATTTGGATTGAAACATTATTTGGGGATTGATTGTTTGATTCATGAGAATACCACATCGCCTATTCGCATTTAAACAGTAGTATACAAATTTTATATAGTTAGATCCGTAAGACAAGCTCCCTCATGTTTTCAATGAGACAAACGTATTGTAGGAGCGTTCTAACGTAACTCAATATTTTACGAAATCTCACGTAGGAATGAGCACAGCCTATAACTAAAGGTCTTGCATTTTAAATCGATTAAATTCATAAAAAAAAACATGTACCTCCAATATATATAAACGTCAGTGTTGAACTTATCCGGTGACTCATTCTCTAAGTTCATCTCCAAATTTACACTCACATCTTGAAGCTCCACAAAAAATCCGCGTTCCCTTCTAACCTTGTCGCGTTCAGAAATTAATTGACCGCGAACCTAATAAAGTGTAACAACACAAATAAAGACTCAACGTTTTTAAGGCATAGTGTACTTCAATACCAAATCAAGGATTACATATGACGAGCACATTGGATGTATAAAATATTAGGTTATGAAAAACTCAAACATAATAAGAAAAATGTAATTTCATGAAAAAAATAAACGAGAATATGGAATAAGCCATTATATATATAAAAGCCAGAATATTTTAGGCGAGCATGCTTCACTATTTATGACCCCATTGTCAACTAACATCATGTATCGTTTGAGATCAATTATGGGTCCTATAATCTATAAAATAGACAATATTCGACATTATATACTTCGTGAAATTTCTTCAAGTGTTCAATATATTGTGTCACTGAATTGTAATTTCAATCTAACATTAAATACTGATATAAATTTATGATTTTCACCATTTAGAACAGCATTCATAAATACCTTTAAAGTATTATAACGAAGAGTCTCAGCAATTCCAACCGTTCTCAGCCTATAAGGGCCGCCAATATGAGGGGAATATGCCGAGTCGAAACCATCTACCACTAAGTCGGACAAGATGACCAATTCCGTTTTCGTCTTACTCTGGTTCTAAAGATTATTTATTAAATTTTTTTGTTATTGTACAAGGTACTTATTTTAAATTATATTCGAAATAGATATCAAAAATTAATCATTAAGATACAGAAAAAATATTCCCGCGTAATAAAATTAAATGATTAATTGCCAATAATTAGATTTCGATATTTCTAATTAAAGGTTAAAGAAAATAAAATATTCTATTTCACGGCGGGTTTGCTAAAATTCTTACATTCCCATTCCTAAGGATTTCCAACGGCGCCAAGTCTTCAGAAGCTTTGTTGCCAATAATAGCGTCCTTGTTAGCATTCCTTATAATTTGGTCAATGTAGTACCGACTTTCATTAAAGATTTTCTCCTGATTCTTCCTTAATAGATAAAAAAAAAATATTTACTTAATCATTCTATAATAACTACTTTTTATCAAAAAACCAAAAACATTTTTGTATAACGTTATTCTCCAATTAATAATTGAAATTTATATCCTTATAAAATTTAGAAATACAGGCACAATTCATATAACTGTGCAAGTTATTTAACATAGCTTATTTATATATGAAAATATTCTATAGATAAGTTAATCAATATAAACAACTCACCGATATTTAAACAAATCTTTATCGAATATAGAAGTATTAAGCAAACTAAACATTGTTGATTGTAGTTTTGTCATTAATTCCATTCGTATCGGCTTGTTTATAAGATTTTCTAGTAGAGTTCCTTAGAATAAAAAAAACATTAAGTTTTTCAGGTTTAGTATTACTGTACATCTTTATACTCTTAAATACATAGCGGTTTTTTTTATAAGAACAAATAAATAACATATGAATTTTTAGTAGTCAAAAATCAAAATTAAAGTATGTATAACAATCCACATTTATAACTTAAATGTAAGCTCAAACTAGACTATTTATCAATGTAATACTAAGTATAAAATAATACAATTTTAATTACATTGGTATATTATTTTAATTATATTGAATAAGTTTCGTCTTACTTTGCTCGTTGGAGAAATATGGCGCTATAATTGGCGGCGATCCTATACCTAACGAAGAAATCTGTAATACAAGTACTATTTAATGTAATAATAAGAATAAAAATGTAAACAAAATGGTTGCAAATAATCTGGCAACGAAGATAGGCGATGTTCATATTAAAACGTAGAGTTTTTATGTATCCATTGTAATAATTTTTAATCCCGACACTGTTTCGGAACATATTTGAATTGCTTATCTAGTATTTAATACGGTCAGAGATGCAATCGTTTACAAAAACTTCTTCAATGTTATATCTTCAGCTAGTGTTATATTAAACAAATGCATAACAGATATCCATAAATGTATGAAATAAAATCATATTACCTCAACACTAAACTTGCAATTTTTAATTCTAATAGTATCGTGTCCCAAAGCGATAATTTGACCAGTTAATGTAGATATTGTAAAGCCATTTAAAGAGCATCCCTCCACTATTATTCTGAAAGTAATAACTAATATATAAGATTGTCCTTGCCTATTGGAATTAAACTAATTTAATTAAAGACATGTATAACAGAACTAGTACAAAATTTTAAAGAGCTCACGGATCACCGGATCCGTCAGACAGTTTCGATAAAGCTGTAATAGTCGTCAAAAAGACCAACAGCGCAAACATCACCGAACCCAGCAGCAGCACAAGATATTAATAACAAGAGATGTTATTACGATTTATATATTTTAAAATTGATGCCTATTGTTAAACGTCGAATCAGTTTAGTAAAGTTATTAATTCATGTACAATACTTTAATATATATATATGAATTTATGGAAGCTTTACAGATAATAATATCCATGCTAAAAGCATGCAGCATCAAAAGTTTACTACTCTGTAACACATATAAATTAAATAAAAACTTAAAAAAAATTATAAGATAATATTAAAAACAAAATTTTTGAAAATTATACTCTTAATTGTAACAGGACACAACATTCTTACATTTTCTATTTTTTAGAAAAGTTGTGTTATTAGGTCGGCATTTTTAATATATGAACGCAAAAGATGTCTTAAGAAAATCACACTACTATTTTATTATTTTTACTTTGATTATCTGTACAAGGTATTTATAAAGCTATATTACAAAAATCGTAGTTTAACTCTGATATGCTAGTCTTGATCTGTGAAATTTCCTTCACATAAGAGATACTGCAATTTGTCTATAATATTATTCACTTACGCTGCATTCCCTTTATTCTGCACTTGCTGCATTACAAATGGAGAATTTTTATACGGATCCTGAACAGTGCCCGTGAACACTAAATCAGAACTATTTCTCATCAAATTGTACTTAGCTTCCACTATCATCTTGCTTAATTCCGCTTCAACAAGAAGTACGTTATCAGCTAATTGAAATGTCACTTCAAGCTCCTTCAAATGCGGCAACTCGCTAAGAATCAAATTCTTGAAAATCCTATAGAACGAGTAGTGTTAAGTATATATACATGTAACTTTTATAACACGTATGTATGACAGTCAAATCGAGAGCGTCGGTACTGAAATTAACAATATTACTGGACCTTAAGCTTGTATCGAGTATTTTGGCGATTGTCTGGTTGAGTCATTAAGTCCAATAATAGAAAAAGAACTGTGCTGAATTATGTGTAATATAAAAAAGAAGTTCAAATTACAGGGTGAATGAAACTTATCTCGAAGTGTCATGCTCTTTGTGCGTGGCTATAAAGACGAATATTTTTGTCTAACGTAGTAAAGAAATCTAACGTACATTAATGGAAGAATGCTACATGATACATACAATATTCATACATTTTTGATACGTTTTCACTTGGTCCGCGTTTTCGATTATTTAGAGAAAAATATATATGAAGAAGAATTTATATTTAGGGAAGGTCCCATAGAACGGACGTAAAAGTAAACTGCTTATTGTATGTAGATGACTGAGTTAAAATTAAAATTATGAAAAATCTGTTGTATCTTTACTCGTGCGAATTTAACGATCTATTAAACACATTCACGTGGCTGGAGACTCAGGAGACTTCTATCTCGTCTCGACGTTAACACATAAGTTGTAATGTTTTACTAAACATTATCAACCTTCTCTATATATAAAAGAATCCATTAATATTTATAAACATTACTCACACGTGAACAACATTATCAGTCATATAAAATCCTTCCGATAACAAGAAAGCATTGTCAGTCTTCCTTTCAATAGTATTCATTCCCTTCTTACCAAAACTTTCTCTCAATGCCTGTACACAATATAAAATGGCGAAAGATTAACAAGGCTAACCAACAGAGGCATCACAGCATAAGAAAAGAAAGTTGAATGATAGTCTTTCAAATCGTAGTCAAGTTTATTTTAAATAAAAAAGACAAATGAAAATTTAAAACCCTATAGACTTTTTTAAAAAAATTACTATACTCTTAATATTTGTACTTACTAATTTTATTAAAAGAAACACATCAACATTAACAGTTATACAAGATGAAATTTTTTATTAGTTACTCACCATTTTTAAAGCATTTTCGTACGATCTTCTGTGGGTTTCCCATTGCTTACGAAAAGAACTCACTGCCTCTGTTCATTAATTTTCAAAACTTAAAATTTTTATCAATATAATCACGAAATTAATAATATTAGGTAGAAGACGTTTGATTTAAATATTGGCCTAACGCTTGGCCTGGATTTGACGTGGTGTTCAGTGACATTGAAGCCGTAGATGGTGAAGTGTGTTCGCCTAGAATACATCTACGTACCTCTCACGTGTATGACTGCCGGGACACAGCAATGCTGTTATAACGACAGACTGACATTAAAGGTGTTAACTAGCCAGGCGGGTTTGAAGAACCCTACCGCCATCCAGACTCCACTACTCCTGTGGTACGGGAATCGAACCCGAAACCTCCGCATTACAAGGCAAGCGGATAAACCATTGCGTCACGGTGGCACTCATTCAATAACATATTTTTATAGAATCTTTTATAGAATCTCTGTTATATGACTACTTCAATACACTCTTCTTTTTACATCAAATAGAACTAAGTAATATTTTACATGCAATATATTCAAGAAGTGTTAGTAAAATTAATTACTAATTTGTTTATAAAACTTTTCTTGTATAAACTTCTTGTTATTATACATATTTCATAATTTTCAATACGAATCCGAAGTATTTTTACCTTTAAGTATAATAACTGTAATACTTTTAAGCAGATATTTTACTAAAAACAAATCCCTTACGATATATATAATAGAAATAACTTACCACTGTTATAATAATCTATAATATCCGATTTAAAATCGCAGTTAACAAAACAATTTTCTAATATTATTTGAAAAACTAGGAATAAAGATAGATAGTAATTCATTCTCTCGCAATCCCGGGAGTTTCAGTGACATTGAAGTAAATTTTTCATTAAAATATCGTCGTAAAGTTTTACAACGGTAAGACCGCATAGTTATTTAATTAAAAGATAACTGAAGTGTTTTTATGACGTAAAGTTTTTGTTTATTTAATTTTACAAAAACTTATTTTATAAGCGGAACAGTTAGTCTATACTTATTCAGGGTAATACGAAAAACATTGTTAACAGATTAGCATTATTGTATGTTCTGTAGTTAAAACATATAATATTTCTGTAATTAACAGTCGAAAAATTCACAAATATATATAAATAAAAAGCGCATGATTAAATTACGTTTGTTGATTAAAAAAGTAGTTTTTTAAATATGTTTCAAGATTAACACTAAATAATTTATCATGATTTTTTTTCTGGAGTCTAAGATAATTTTGTGCAAAAAAAGTTTAAAGCAATATTGCTCGAAACAATAAAAGATATTTAAAAATCAAACGCATTTTAGTATACCGAACTTTCTATCAAACGTTATTCCGACAAAATGATGGATCCTGTAAATGTAGTGTTTATTAAACCTCTACCACGAAATGGTCGCTTTAGCAATATACATTATATAAACGTAACCTTTTACAATCTAAACCTGACAGATGTTTTCTTCCCACTAAGCAACCGCTGTACCTAATTACTTCATTGTACTTACAAACCAAACAAACAAAGATTACCCGCGATACGTGCAATTAACGATGTCACTGTTACAGAAATGTCTCCTCTGTGACCTATTAACAACAATTATGTTAACCGTTATGAATTAAATTAATTTTGCATGGAATCTCTATTCACAATTGTTTCTAAAATATTCTATAAATATAAATGACATTTGTCATAAAATGTTATACAAAGTGAATGGTTAATACATTCGCGTAGACGATAAAGTCGCTGGAAATTACTAAATTATGAGCAGAAATCATAAACAATACCAAATCAATCTCCTTTTTATTTTATTTTAAGAACTGAATTTGTGTTTATTTAAATTTTTACTTTGAGATATACTTTTTGTAATCAGTTTATGTAATAACATTTTGTTTGAACAAAAATTAACTTGTTGGATATTTACTTTTCCTTTTTTCACACTCGTAGGCTTAAATTTCGTTTATAATTTCCATATAATTAAACCAGTACAACTAATGCGCGGTTAAACAAATAGATACGTCTCGTACTGCGAACACCCTCCTTGTCGTCAGGTAAAAATTGATTAAATAGTATACAAGGCTACATAGTCAGCTACTCTATCTGATACCACAATAAAAGTAAGGAGAGGAAAAAAAATCAATTAAAAATCTTTTAAAAATATTGTTTTTAAACAATTTTTACTGTTCATTTAATAAATACTGTATAGATAAATTTATTATAAAACATGATAAAATACACAACATAAAAAAGTACCATCTGTGTGCCTAGATAACATAATAGAAATAATATAATTTAAATTCTAAAATAATAAATTCAACTTTCGTCAAACGTACTGTTTATAATTTTTCAAAATATTTATTAACATTGTTGCTTTTAAAAAGATAATAGGGATTAATAATTATGTTGAACATTAAAAAGTATGTTACTTCATATTCGGTACATATTCCTGAGACTGGGCTATAAATTGGAAAACATATAATTGAAAATTAATGAGAATTCCTTTATAGCCATAACTCTCATGTAAAAGATTATACAAAACCTAATTTTGCATTTCTATATCATTCTATTGAAATGTATAACAAGAAAAGAATTATTTTGATTTTAACTATTGTAATATTTGTTACCACACAAGTCTATAGTAATATAAATAAAATACGACGCAACAGAAAAGGTAAGATTGTATAATTAAAATAAAGCTAAGATAAGAAAAGAGAAAACGATTGACTGGTCGCAACCAGATAGACTTTTTGTATCAAGAATGAACTTCCCTTTCACGTGATATTTAATGGTAATGAGGTCGTAGTGAAACGTGCTAGCCCAGAATATTCTACCATTCATATGTATTACTGTCCGAACACGGTAAATGTCGAGATAACGGTAGTTCAATCTTACAAGTAAGAACACGTCTACAACTTGTGTTATCGCGAACGTATATTTTACTCTTCACAAGTTTTCTAACAGTTTATTTTTGTACTAATAATATTTTTCTTAAAATAGTTTTCAAGTTTAAATAAACATAATAATTTATGATCTCCTCCGTTGAATGCGAAGTATCCTACGATTGCGACACGAAAAAGTTACTACCAGACGTGAGCTCTAATGCGGTTAGCGTAACCAAACTTTGTAATTTTTTGAAGTTTTTATCCATTTTAATCGATTATGGGCTAACACTTGACCTCGATTTCACCTGATGATAAGAGACAATAAAGCCGTAGATAATTAAGCGTGTTCGCGCTTACATACTTCTGGCTCTCACATGTATAACTGGCTAAAAACAACAATGCTGTTCCGGTGGCCGGTCGACATTGGGGCTGAAAGCTAGGCGGGCGAGTTCGAAAAACTCTACCACTATCCAGACTCCATCACTCTTGTGAACCGGGAATCAAACCCGGGACCTCCACGTTACAAGGCAAGCGGTAAACCACTGCGCCACGGAGGCAGTTAAAGTATGATTACAGTTACTAGAGCAAGGTTTACATTGCAGTGCAGTGTTTTCTTGGGAAAAAAATCAAATTATCATAAATCGTCAGTTTGCAAGAGACAAAAGAAATAGTAAAATAAAAATTATCACGTTATTTTTGTAGCAATGTTCATTATGCTGACATTTTTGAGCTAATTCTATAATACAAAGCTTTACCAGCCGTCAGCTGAAAGAAAATTTTATCATAATAACGCAACGTTTCAATATCAATAATAAATGTCAAATTCTTACAGCAGGATTAATTTTGCGTTCAAATGAAAACAACCGAAAAAAATTTGGTCCCGTACGTTTAATCAAAAAAAGTGGTCCTTCTGATAAGGATGATAAAAATAAATCTGAATCTGTAAATTCAGAAAAAACCAACGACTACACGACAGAAATTTACAATACTGACGTTAACCGTATCATTCGTAAAGAAGAAACAGACACATTAACTACATTAGACTCGCAGGAAAGAAAAGAAAAGGGATCGCTTCCTATAATTGAAGAGACTAATACAGAAGAACATTCTAAAAATAAATGCTGGAAGGACGTAAATACTAACAAACATTTCGAAGCATTGAGCAATTTAGATGGTTAACCTATTTCAAAAATGTGTATACGTTAAATTAATTGAAAATTTTACATATACTCAATTGATTTCTTTATATTTCACAGACCGTTTTGCATCAGTCAGGAATAAATATCAAGAAGTTGGACAGAACGACAATTTCGATAAAGAAATGTTAACAGTAAGTTAAAATTGAAATTCTTAATTTTCATACGCTTGTATTTCATGTGTGTCATTATATTTAAGATCAAGCACATACAACATACATTTATAATATAAAAGAGGTGGTTTTAGATCGTACCCTTTTAATCATAGATTTGAATTAAACAAACTTCAGATGATGCTCAAGACCCGAGGGGCAGCAGTGCGAGCCATACACGATGCCGCCGGTGATCCTGGCTTCATACCGGCCGGTATTAACTTTGGCGGGTTTAGCATGATGAAACTAGAGGATTCTATACTGTAATACAAATTTTGTAACCTATATTTGTTTATAATATATAAAATCACCGGATAAAAATTTTAGATGTTTAACACAAAATTCACTTTTCATTGATAGTGACAATAATAATGTTCATAAAAAATACAATAACTATGTTTTATACTATTGAATAACAGAAATTAACATGTCACCCAAATAATCTTTAATTTGATAAATTTTAAATGTTAATAAATTTTGAACGTTTTTAAATCGTAGCCAAATTGTATAACCAGAAAAATATTTCCGGCCTATTATGACACTTCCGCTTTGTATTGACCAAATATGGCGTCGGCATACAACATTCATAATATCATTAACCTACATTTTTATTGCATATCCACTGAAATTCCTTGGCAAACTCGTAATCTCTACATGACGTAGATGCGGTCAGCCTTGGGTTATAACATTCGGACAGGATTATTAGCGAGCCACTTGCCACGTGAACCGTGACATATTGCTTATAAAGATGAAAGGATATCTGCACTTAAGACGTACTTAAGTAATTTTGTTGATGTTTTGTCCTCGCGGAATATATAAAAATTTATAATTTGACATTGTGTTTTCACGAATGATATCCTATATTTACTTTAATATTAAACATAAGAAAAAAATAATCGTGTCATTCAAAAATTTTGTAACACTGATTTGAATTATAAATATTACATTGATTTTTAAAAACTTAATATCATTAATGAATATTAATAATTTCCTTCTTTATTATATAATGGCATCTAACTTATGTAAAATAAGCCTTTATTTAGCATATCCTGTTATTGGTTTGCAACATAAATTTAAAAATTACTAACATATTACCTTTTATTCAGATTCTTTCACCGGATGAAGTTAAGAAACAACACTCACTTCCGTGTTGACTTCTTGCACAACGATTTTAGCAATATGGTGCTCCAAACCCAACTGTCCCTCAATGACTTGCATATCCTCGGCGCTTATGAACGTACAATCATCGGTAGCGATCCCGCTGAACTTTTTTATACACCCACATTCGGAGAAGTCGAGTAAGTGTATTGCATATAACTAGCATTATAGGAATGACTTTAATATCTATCTACCATGATTTAAATAAATTAAAAACTGAAACTAAAAATAAATTATCATAAACTGTTACCTTTGGACGTAAAACAAGAAATAAATTTATCTTTTAAAAATACTTCGTGAACAAATTTTTACATAAATATAAAAATAAAGTAATGAGCTGTCTTCCTTTTTTAAATTATAAAAAAAAATAAAAATCAGGCGGCTGAGACCGACATCTGCGTCGGATCTGTAGCTGGATTTACGGTTATCCTGTTTAAAGGACTATTTTATTAACTTCCTTTATAGTTGGGGAAACTCGGGTAATGGTTTCGCATATACGCAGAATTAAATTTATTACTGTTCTCTTGGTTGATGTTACAGCCAAATTAAAATGAAAGTATAATGAAATGATGTACACGCAATCCAGTGTGAGTGAGTTACTATACTTACAAGTTTACCGTACTAAAGTATGGATTAAAATTACTAATAGGTCTAGGACTATTTTTGGCAAAACATAAGACAGAGATTTCTTTTAATCAATACAAAAATATGAGAAATATATACATTAGTGCAAACAGGAGTCTTTTTTAAGTTATTGACTCCACAGCGCAACCTATCGTCACCTTTAAAATTACAGCAATTCAAAAAAAAGCAAAAGAAATTTTATCCTACCTACATTAATTACATGTGTATATAAATTCATGAACAATAAACGTGATGACCATAATTAATCCTTGAACATTGTATTTCTTTTTGGTTCAGATTTTTACTCAGAGACGTTAAATACAACATGGAGGGAAGGTACCGGTTATTAAGAAACAAATTGACGATTGAATTAGTCGTTTCTAATATCACGACAAGCGACATATTGATGACGGTGAGTTATTGAAAGAGTTATCATAGTATGCATACGTGCCATTAGGTCTTCTTTATATTTTGACATCACTTTCAGTATCAAAGTAATGAAAAAACTAAGCCAGTGACATTACAACGGAAAAACATTGGTATGTTTTAAAACTATATGAACCTGATGAATTATATTTATCAAAACAAATTATTTAAAATTGTCTGTTACGAATATAGATGAGTTTCTGGACAGATTAAAAACAGACTTGGATAAATGGTTGAAAGATTACTTTAATGATTACCTCATATACTTTGACTTCGAGGGAAATAAAGCTATTAATGATTTACTGTAAGTATATTACCTTTTTCTTCTCCGAGTGAGAACAAACCTATTGCATGTGTAAGCTTTTCATTCCTTTTAAAGTTGTGTTACAACTTCGATCATCGCACACGTGTTTTAACACCGTCCTGTAACGAAAAAATTTCATTACCTTCAAAACTATTCTTTTTAACAATCATGAACCGACATTTTTCCACGATTTCATTTATAAATTCTCCAAAAATAAACGTATTTGTAAAAATCAAAGATCACGTTATCATTAATAAAATGTAACACGCACAATTAAAGCAACTTTCGCTGTTTATTTATCAGAACAATAAAATTTAGTAAAGAAATTGCAATGTAAAATCAGCTGTAATAAACTTTAATACAAAGTACATTCACAGACAATACGACAAAGAAAAAACTGTTGCTCTAAATGAATACTCTGATGAAGTATTAGGAAAAATTAAGAAAAGAATACAACAATTAAATTACAATGCTATTCAGATTCCTGATTTTGCAGTTACGGCTATCAATGGCATGGTAAAAAAAATGTATATATTTTTATTAGAAACTTTAAAATTAGTCTACGACTATTGGTTTTACCATTACATGTAACTAATTAAAACGTTTTCAAATAAAAACACAAAATACTAATAAAGTCGATTTATTAGTACAGACACCAAATAAATGGTTATTTAATAAAGATACATAATCATATTTGTATTAGACTGAGCATTATCCTGGAAAAAACTTATGGAATTGTAACTTTTATTTTATATTCAAAATTTACATTTTACAGGAATTTAAACTTTTGAACGGTGTATTGAGAGGTCTAGACACTATTCATAGAAGGTCCATTGCAACAAGCAAAAAAGAAGATAAGTTACGTAAAATAGATACAATTATTGGTTTCAGCAGTTTGAAGGTTACTTGAGTTCCATTTTATACTAAGTTGTAAACGATGTATAATTAACTAATTCATTTTGTAATATCTAATAGGCAACTTATCTGTATGAAGCAGTTTTTAACACTGGAATTCCTCCAATAAATGGAATTTTAATAGTAACAGCTGATGAATTAATAACTCACATGGGAATAACTATTACAGAAAATCCGGAAAGTTTAGACCTACTGTTTGATTCCATACAGCAAATTAGGTAAGTACCTCATAAATGAGATTACTAAAATAACAATAAACGAGCAAGAAGTCTACGCGATGATATAATCAAGAATACTTTTGACATAAATGACGACAAAAAAATGTGGTACATGAAACCTTTATTGTACACCATTTTAATGGACTGTAGATAGGAAACTTGTTATCATACCCTTTCTAAAACAATGATTTAGATGTCCAATTTAAAATTTAACTAGTACAATAAATCTATTACTAATCCTATTTTTAAATTAACTTTTTTATTATTGTAGACCAGAATCTCTTACTCTAGAGGGGCCAGCAAACAGGGTGATTGGAAATTTTAAAAGTTTACTTGATAGACTTGTTTTCCCATTCATTTCGAATGCTATAATTCATAATGTGCGGATGCTGCAATCCATAACCAATTGCGGTGAGGCCACGATTAAATTATTTTACATTTTTATTAATTTCAAATGAACAAGGTACAACGTATTTTACTCTTTTTAGAACCATATTTAAAGGCTATTAATAGCGAAGAAAAAGATTTATCTCAAGAAAACGAATCGCAAACTAATGAAAATCCAATTGAATTAGATAACAACACTGAAAACCCAAATGAAATTACAAATGATTTCTTAAATCAGGAACAAAATAGTACTGAAGATAGTGATAAAAACGTTACTTCTCAAACCGTTTCTAGTTTAAATAAAAAGGTCGACAAGTCCATCGAACATTTGTCGCAAAATGAAGGAGATAATGAGATCAATGAAAAAAAACATCATCGTTTAAAGTTAACAATTAACTCAAAAAATAATAAAAAGTTTGCCGATTTACAAAACAGCTTATTTGTTAGCCTCAGTGAAGAGAGTAAAGAAGAACACAATTCTTAACAAAACAAACGACGTGACGGATCTGAGCAGCATGTAACACAAAGTAAAAAAAATAAATACTTAAGATCACATTCAATCACAAGCAGTGAATTCAATTCATCAGAAATTTAGGGTTAAATATATGTTAAAAATTAATATCTCAAAAATATACGGAAAAGGCGAAAGTAAATTTATATATAAACAGATAATAGTAATATTTTTGTATTAGTTTATTTAAAAACCATGAAATAATTTGAATAAAATAAATATCAAAAGAGCATAAATATATGTTTTTTCTTGAATAATCTCCTGTTTATGACACTGCATTATAATCGGCCTAATCGTTAACATATTATAAAACGACGTAACACTTCAGTAGAAACAAATAAACGCATATTAATACTTGTCTGGTTTAAAATTTAAGATTTAAATAGAATTGAAACATAAAAGTGTGCAATATCAACATTCTTTGCCTTGAAATAAAAAACGGTATATCTTTTTAATCCAATAAATTCATAAATTATTTTTTAAAACGAAACTTAATGAACTTTTTCAGTCACATAAATGTATTAATATGTTCTGTTATACAAAACAGTAATTTTAATATTTAATTACTTAATATTATAATTTAATAAAAATATTTTTGAAATTATTTCTTACTTTTATATATTATAAATAACCATAAATGTCTAATTTGAGAACGTTATTTTAAAGAGCAAATTTACTACTTTTAGGCATTTAATTTACATAAATAGATTTTCCGTTCATCACTACTGCATTCGCAGTACATAAAATAGAATAATTTGGATAAGAAAAATAATCTATTGTCTTTAATATAATGTGATGTAATCTTTTTCTTATTATAGTACTATCTGTTGTCTGTAAATTTAACTTTAAATGTTTTGTTATATTAAAATAAAATATTTTGAAATTAAATATAAAAACAATAAAAAAATTGTATACCTCACATAAAAGTATAATAAAGTGATATTAATAATTAATGAAACGGGTATTAATTTTATTTAAATTAATTTTTTTGGTAACATTAACATATTTGTCAATGTCAAAACGGATTTTGTACAGCTGTCAGTTGGTTATTGCTTTGCTGTACAAACTACAAATATTTTAACTACAATGTTTAAAGAAATAAATTATTATTAAAAAAAATTCAAGTTCAATTATTATATTAATATTAGTTCTATGGTGATGTGCGTGTTAAAATGTCTGAAGAAGAAAATGTGGACATTGAGCAAGAATTGCTAGATCTTTTAACAAATGTTCAACCAAATCTTCAGGATGTTATTAAGAGGGTTAAATATTAGTTACATTAAATAATCTTAAACAATCATTTTGATTATGTAGTACAGTTTTTCTTAAATATATTCTTCGTTGTTTATTTTGCCTTACATTATCTGCAAATGCATTTTTTAAACAAACTTTAAATTAATAAATGTGCTGTATATTTACAGAGTTTCACGAACGTCTTGTTACAACAGACTAAAAATGGTGAACAAATTAAAGTTGATATCTTAGAAGATACATCATATTTTGCTAAAAACACACAAGTGTAAGTTTTTTTTAACTAGATGTTTATCTAAGTTGGAACTGTTCATTATATCATATAATTACACCAAAAGTAAATGTTTTATCAAAATAAATACTATATTAACTTTGAGTACGAGTTCCAAATAAAGGATAAACATATAGGGCAATCTACCTTTGTAAATTATATAAAAAATACATTAAAAATGTTCATTACATATAAATATGTTCAGCCAAAAGTTTATTACAGTAATCTCACAAGATTAGAGCTACTCAAGAATCCTACATTCCACGTACAAAACTTGTCACTGGACCTGAAGTCAATGGCCTTAAGTTTAAGATGCTCACTTGGAGAAGTCAGTGTAAAGGGCATTTACAGTGCATTTAATGAAAACCTGTACAATTTAATACCTGTTATGTCAGAAGGCCATGTTTTGTAAGTGTTTTTTCTCTTTGTAGCTAAACATTTGTTATTTATAAAATATATTTAGATTTGTTTCATAACAGCCTTATTATTCCTTTCCTTAGGTCTGTACTAAAAAAGGATTTGGTATTTATAAGAAGTCAACGATAAAAAGTGTTAAATACTTTTATAAAAGGTTTAAAGTTATGGTTATATATATATATATATA
>DWQX01002052.1:0-23755 GCA_018245475.1 Pharmacophagus antenor
TATAGGGCTGAACTTGTTAATTGTTAAACTAGCACTTAAATACATGTATTACCACATTATCATAAAATATATTGTCTTTCTTCAGCTATGACCCGGAGTCTGACTCGTGGACGCAGGTGGCGGCGCTGGGCAGCGCACGGCTGGGCGTGGGCGTAGCCGTCGTGAACCGGTTGCTGTACGCTGTGGGTGGGTTCGACGGCGCGGAGCGCGTGCGCTCTGTCGAGTGCTACCACCCAGAGAACAACCGCTGGAGCGAGGTCGCGCCCATGCAATACGCGCGCAGCGGTGCCGGTACGCTAAGCATTTTTTTTTTTGGAATCGGGGAAATCTTTTTAAAGAGACTCTACCTTCTGGAGAAGTCAGGGTTATGTGATGACTGTAACCAACTAAAACCATCTCGATGTTCGTCCTCAGCGTTTGGGGGAGCAACGGTTTCCCCTTCGGAACACAGTAGCGGCACACAAATTATAATGATGTTTGTCAATGTTAGTATTATTGATGTTTATTATAGCTCTGAACAGAATAAAAAGTTATTTGCTAATTTCCGCTAATTATTTAATAGCAAATACTAGGACTAAAATAAAATCACAACGCCTTTCGCCACTACGCGTGTCATTCTCAGGGGATTCGGGTTCGAAGCAAATGAATTTTTGTTTTATTTAGTCATGGACTTCCGCAAAGTAACGCTTGGATCAATAAATTATATTATAGTTCGGTCGGACTTAAAGCTCCCAGATTTGGAATCCGCGAGCTGTAATTAAAAAAATTAACGAACCTGTGCCTTATTAGTATCTGCAACATCATTTAAAACACCGTATTAATTGATATGGTTCTCTCAACTAAACTTTAAATGTACCCACGTTGGCAGGCGTGGCCGCGATGAACCAATACATCTACGTGGTGGGCGGCTACGACGGCACGCAGCAACTCGCGTCCGTAGAGCGTTACGACACGGAGCGCGATGTGTGGGAGCCGGTCGCGCCCGTGCAAGTAGCTCGCTCCGCACTCTCATTAACCGTGCTCGATAACAGGCTCTACGCGATGGGTGAGTCGCGCTCACTTTGAGTTCACTATAAAGTAAAAGGAAAAGTTCGCTATACCATCCCCGCTAAGGGTAATTGAAAGTTTTTAATGGGTAATGGGCTAATACTTGACCTCAATTTCACATCATGTTAAGTGCCAGATCATATGTGTTGAAGTGAGCTCAGCAACAACCCTTTAGCTCTCATGTGTATGACTGGCGGAATACAGCATTACTGAAATTGCAAAGGATTGACATAGAGGGTGGTAGCTAGTCGGGCAGTTACCACTATCCAAAGTCCTCATGTGGTACTTACATTTTCATTAGTACAGCAGCGAGAGCAAAGGACCACTTCTAAGGCGTATCGTCATTAATCTTTTGTTGTGTCGGCAGGTGGTTACGACGGCACGTCGTTCTTGGACATAGTCGAGGTGTACGAGCCGGCGACGGACACGTGGAGCACGGGCACCGCGCTGACGACCGCGCGCTCGGGGCACGCATGCGCCGTGTGCTATCAGCTGGTCGCACCGCACGCCGAGCCCGCGGAGCCGCAGCCCGCCATCATCAGGAAGCTCGGGAGGAGGCAGCCCGCGACTTCCGCTACCGCTACCCCCGCCGCGACAACCGCACGCTCTGACGACATACCCATGGCGAACAACATCATAGGTACACTATCCAATAACAGCAGATGTGGCTTATAGCAGTGACTGTGATATATAATTTATGGACTTGTCAAAAATTTAACTTTTAAAACTACGTTACTATATTCTGTCATGTGAAAGTATGGTATTATCATTAATTAATTTATTAACCCTTTCGTCACGCCTATCTGTCTGATCCACTAAAACCACACCAACTTAAAATAAAAATAATAATGCAGTTATAAATAAAAGGCAGTTTAAGATAATGAAAATGATTCCTAATAATTTGTGCAATTTATGAAATAAATCGTATAAAATTTTGTACTGTTGAAATGTTTATCTTCACTTTAGACCGTACTGCGTGTATTTACACTCGCCTGCTATGTACGGCGCTTGTAATGAAAGGGGTCAATGACGAGTCCCAATGACATCAGGTCGTCAGGTATGAAATTTGTAAAAAAATAGGCAGTTCGCTAATCATTTATAAACACAATAAACGATGAAACTCATGAAAGTGAGCGCCCATGGGCATTTTGCGCAGTGTGTGGTCTGGCGTTATCTTGGAGTAAAATAGGAGTTTATATGTTGATCCCCGCTAGGCTGTTTTTTTTTTCAAGTTCTAGCATAGTTTAGTTGGTTACGGAATATTTATGCAGTGATCAATGAGCTGGTTTGATGAATTCGTAATGAATAACACCTGCACTAGTACACCGAACACTAACCATCAACTTCTGATTAATACTATGTTTTGGAGATTCGCTCTTGCCTAATCACTGCGCTGAACGTTTGCGATTGTCATATTGAATCGATTTCTCATCACAAGTGATTATTTGATTCAAAAATGGATCAGTTTAGTGGCGAAAAAGCAACATCAAACAAGCTTCTAAACGCTTTTATTTCTGGTTTTCGTTAAGTTAGTTCATGAGGAACCCACTTATCTAATTTTTTCACTCCCCCGATATGAGTGAAATGAGTTAATATTTTTTGTTTGCTACACTGAACTTAATTGATATTTCATAAGAACTTTGTGATGGATCAGACTTAACAATGACCTTTAGTACGTCATTATTAACCTTTGATTCTGGGCGACCGCGTGGATCCATTGTGAAGTTAAAGTCACCACTTCAAAATTTGGAAAATCATTTTGACACTGTTTGCTGCGTAGTTACACTAGAACCAAATATACCATTAATGTTTTGTATGGTTTGCGACGTCGTAGTTTTACGTAAGAACACATAGTTCATCATAGTAGGAATTTCCGACCGATTCATTATTATTTAAGTTAAAATAAAAAGTTAACATTTTTAAGAGCTAAGATTAGCTTCTTTTACTAGCAATATGGGTAGTTTCTTAAAGAAAATTAAAGCACTGTCAAATACCAAGCTGTCAAATTTGGCAAAATTGTAAACTAAAAGTTTCATTCTTGACGACCTAATAATTGATTTACAGAACCTATTTTGGAAATTCTCCAATGATGTTAATGTTCTATGGTATTATGCTATTATTTGTTTTGGATCTGTAAGCGTATTAGCAATTTAGTTATTAATGATTTTATTACTGGGATGGTTGTTCCATATTTTTATATACGATTATTTTATACGTGTTAAGATAAGCATAACCATCCTAAAAGTTAAGAAAGCATTTAATAAGTAGTAGTTTATACCTGCGTATTGTATATCGGACAATAATATTATAACCAAATCTTCGCTAATACTTTTGTACCTCTAAAATATGTATTTTTTGTGGCATTTGCGTAAACTATCAATCGTTTGCTGTAGTACGCATTATAAGTTAAACATATTGCTTCGGCTTAACGTACTGTATTTACTGCTGAAATGTTTACGTTGATAGAAATAACATTAATCAACACTTCAACTGTACTTAAGACTATATGAATTTATATGTACGTAACACAAGTTTGTAGAGTTCTGTCTCAGAGTTTAAAGTGAACTCGGATTGTAAGTGCAATCAACAACATTACGATGTAGATAATATAGTCAAACAAAGTGTACTGCATACTTATGTATAATTTCAAATTGTATATATAGGTTTAAGTTAATTTATTAAGAAATTAAAGACTGTTATGGGTATAAATTAAGTATTTATTTTCAATATACTCCTTTTAATGTATTGTTTATAAATACCTCTTTTTTTACAAATAATTTACAATAATATGTTAATTACTATGTACATAGTGAAACTTATATACAAGGGGCAGTGTAGTTAAAAATAATTACTACTCTTAAAATTATTAGTTTCCTAACTTATTACTATTATTGGGCGTGGGACCTTTCTAAACTTTTAGTAGATTTAATGATCAAGTATCATAAAACCTATGTCACAATAATGAACTTCTGAAGATAACATTTTAATTACTTTTTAAAATATCAATCGGTTTTAACTTCTTATATAGTTATTTAAAAATTTATAAAGAAATCTGCTTATTTTATAAAAATAATCTTTTATTTGAAAACACGAAAATCAAGAAAATAATAATGTGTTGACAAAAAAAAAATACAATCATGAAACAAGGCATCAGTCAAGTCTTACAAGTACAAAAAATTTCTCTAATGGAGGAATTAAATAACAATCAGGCAAATAACTCATATTTTTGTAGTATACTGAATTCATATGATATTGCCTTCCCATTATAAAAAACCTTGATAAAAAAATGGTATTTTTACCTTTATCGATTTACAGCTTCGTAACAAAAGACGATAAAATTAAGGGCACCAGAATAAAATTATATAGTTATTTGATCCAACGTTAATTACACTAAAATTTATAGAATAAACAAAACATAGCCAATGAGAAAATAATACTCATAATGAATGTACAAAGTTTGTTACAGACAAATATACTGTAATTGTAACAAGATATAAAAAATAATAATAATTTACTGTAAAAGTACAAAAAAAACTTCTTTTCCATTCAGTGAAACACTTAATGTCTTTTGTTACGGAATCACTTCTTTGCTTTTCTTCTTCTTTTTACAAATATCCTCACATCAGGTACATCAGTGTCTTTCTGGGTATCTCTGTCAGATAACTGATCTACTTTAAGTGACAAATCAACAGCTCTACTATTTGTAGAATTGGAAATTGAATTATCTGTCGGCAAAGAGTCGTCATATGTTTGTTCTTGATAAAAAGGTTTAGCCGGTGTGGAGGTGGCAAGAGCCTTTAGAACAAGGTTTTCAATTGGCTTATCTACTTTTCCAACAGACGCAACATTCAAATCGGTATGGTCATTGTCCATCAGTGGTATACATTGAGATTGCCTGCCTGTTGAAATAATAATTGTTTTGATACTTTCAGGCTTTTCTGAATTTACATTCTCGTAAGTGTTACAGCTAGTTTTAGTTTCGTCAAATGTATGAATATTTTCTTTACTTATTTTGTTTGTTTCTAAATTATCGTCATCGCAGTTATTTTCCTTAATATATGTACAACTTGAGTGCGTTATTAGTTTTTGATCTTTAAATGAATTTTGTGGATTATTGATAAGAACATCTTCCATTTCTTTAAAGTTTAAATCAACAGCATCTTGGGTGTTTTCAGATATTGTAACAAATTTCTCTTTGGTTTTGGGTTCAGACATAATACCTAGATCATCAGGTGTTATTAAACTGCTGCTATCTCCAAAAAGGTCACTAAATTTACTTTTAACTTCTTCCGTTTTACTATCTTTTTTAGTCTTTTTTATTTTACTTTGTTTCAATGTATCTTTGTCACTAATCTTACCTTCCAGTGCTTTTTTTCTTGCTTTTACTTTTTTATGACGTTCCATAGATGTTTCTATCAATTTATTTTTGTCTTTGTCAACAGAGGACTGTTTCTCTTTATTTTCGACAACTTTAGCCGTCTCAGTGAGAACTTTGGTAGGATTTGTACATTTTTTCAATTCATATTTAATTGTTTTTTTTCCAGAGTGTTCTTCAATTCTATTTCTATTACATATTGTTTTGATTTCTTTATTTAATACCTTCGTATGTGGTTCAATGTCGTCACTAGGGTCGTCACTTAAAACAAGATCCGCCTCTACAATTTTTGTTGCTATATCATTATTTCTACTCTCGAAGTGCTTAGAGTGACTGATAAGTTGTGGCATTGACTTATTTTCGAGAGAGCTTTTAGAGGTATCTAACAAAATGGCAATGTTCGTACCAACATTTCCAATATCATTACATGATTTTTTATTATTATCAATGTTTTTAATATTACTAGATAAAACATCAGAATTATTTTTTAATTTTGGTATTCTATAGCTACTACTTATAGGTTTCAAGCAAATTTTATTTACATTATTTTCCTTGACAGCCTGAGTACTTGATTTTTTATCATCAATATTGTTTTGACAGTTTTGTGTAAACATTTCTACTTCATTTTCACTATTTTCTTTAGTTTTAGATGTAATAACTTTATTATCATTATCGTAGTTAATTAAATGATCTGACAAATTATTACTTTGAAGTTGTTGTGAATAACTGCTAAGATCTGATAATTCACCTGATTCCACAGAGACGTTAGAAATTTGTTTTTCAATTTCTGCGTTATTATGTTTATCTAACTTTACTGCATCATCCGAGGGAGGTTCAAGCAATGCTTTAGGCATAGGAACTGGTTTGAAACCCCAAATGTTTTTATCCATAGTTAAAATTTCTAAATTTCTCCCTATAACTGTTGATAAAACTTCTTTATTATTATCATTAATAATTTTATACTTCCCACTACTGATCCTTGGATCTTCCAATTGCATACAAGCAGTACTCCTTATTTCTGAAAACGATTCAATTTATAAGTGAATTTTAAAAGCACTACAGATACGAATTGAATGATTTTGTATATTTGGATATACTTACCTTTAATAGGAGCAAATGTAAAATAATCCGAATGTGCAAAATCTGGTGACTGGCAAGAGAAATGCTCTGTTTGTTCTAAAGATGTAGGCAAGGGTGCTTTGCTGAACTCAATTTCCTTTTGCCTCCTATCATCAACATGTCTATAGTTATAATCAAATTTTTGTCTTTTGCAACTTGGCTCCTCTATATCAATATGAAGTTTATGTTTTTCTGCATATCTTTCATTGCCATTTCTATTCCTGAACATGTCTCGAGAATAATCTCTACTATAAATTGATCTACGATCTCTGCTCCTACTCTGGTGGTACCATTTATCACTTGGAGGGCTGTCATAAGCTCTTCGATGATTGTAGTCATATTTGTGGTAGTAATCATTCATATATTCTCTACCTCTTCTATGATATGATGTGTCAGGGCTTAAATTCCATCTTTGTCTTTGTGATGATAAGTATTGGTCTCTGGTTCTATATCTATCATTGTTACAATACCAATTTGACTTATTTTTAGAATAATTTCCCTGTGAAAATTCTTGGTGAAGTGGATGATTGTTTTCAGTACTGGATGTTTCAGACTTTTTATTGTTGTAAGAATTTCTTTCTACCAATCGTTTTATAGGTTCATCTCTTGATTTATAGAGCATTGTATTTTCCTCTTTTATGGCACTATTTTCACATTCGTCATCAGAACTAAACTTCATTTCGTTACTATTAAAAAAAAAAGTTTTAAATTAAGGTTTGACATAAAACATGATAATAATTCTTTTGTTAATATGTATAACATGACCTCCTTTAGGTTTCATAAGCAAATCAATAACTCAGAAAATATTTTTATCCTCTCTACATAACTTTAACCCTTTCCACTGTCACCTCGTGACAACACTAACAGCTGACATTCTTTTCTGGATGATGGAATTTGTTATAAAAAGTATAATACCATAAAATATTACAAGGAAGAAAAATGTTATAATCATAATAAATATAATAGGTCGAATCATACCACTATAAATTACTTTCAATCACTTAGTTAAAAATAAATATAGTTTGATGTCTAACAAAGGTTAAACATAATAACAATTATGACACTATAGAGCCCAAGGCCTTAATTTAATATATGCTATTAATTGCTGAAGGTGTAAATTTTATATTTATGACATTTTCACTTACCTCAACACTGGCATAGACTTTCGTCTATTTGTTATTTTCTTAAGCACAGTCTCAGTGTGTCTATTAGAGAGCTTATTCAACAGTTGCATATCATTTTCTTTAGATATGAAACTCCTGTCTTCACTGTTGGTATTATTTCTTGAATTATTTTCAGCTTCAATTACGACATTTCTGTCGTGATCATTACAAGGGTTCAATAAATTTGCCAATTGTAATTGAGTATTGATTTTTCTGCAAGTACAAAATATTTATAACACGTTAAGATCTCTAATATTTCTAAACACTTTCAGGTAATATTACATTGTCATGGTTTCTACCTAAAAACTATTACATCATAATGTAATCGAAGTTCAAATGTAAGTCTGAGTAATATTGGAGGAAGGTTTCATGTGGTATCAGAGTATTATTGCTTTCAATTAAAATCAGTTTCGTTAAACATCATTTTCATCTGCCACTGATGCCTCCTGCTGGTCATAAGCCTGACTCTAAGATATTCCATTCTGCTCTTCTTATTCAGCAGCTTTCCAATATATTCTCCAGTTAGACTATCTACCTTATAGGCAGCTTTAACAACATAGTCTAACCTAACAAACTGCCACTTAAGTTTATTAATTTTTGAAACTATGTCAATGACTCCAATTTTATGATGGTTCGCCTAATTTCTTAATTGACCATCCAGATATCCTAAGCATATCACCCTCCTTATTACTCATCTCAATTACTCCATTTTAAATAATAAGTCACTCAATTGGGTTGAACATCATATAACATTTATCTCTCTCTAGTTGCTTTTTTTTATAATACAAGAATGTAAGAAACTTATTCATATGTGTTCACATACTAATATATTATTAAATTACATCATTTATAGAAGTTTAAATTTAGTTAACTTTGTGAAGGGTAATTTTGCAATGTCCATACAGACCAGGTAATAAAAACTAATTAGGAGAAATGTATTTGACTAATGGTTACTACTCCTTTTGTTTTATGTATTCAAACATTTAAATTGCAGCGATAAATAACAGAGTTGGCTCTTAATAAGAAACACACAAAAATACATACTGGGGTTTTTTTGAGGTTTGTTTTGTTATTTCAACATGTTCTTCTTGCCCACATAAGCTATTTGTATCTGAATTTCTGTCATTTTTAGATTTTTGTTTATCACTTTTAAATTTGTTAAAACTATTTCTATGTTGATTTTGCCTTGCACTTATCACTAGTTTGTCTTTCCTGTAATAAATGTTTGTTAGTTATAAATATGAGTAATTGAACAAGAACATATTAAAAGTCAGAATAATACATTAAACAGAAAAAATAAAAGAGTTGAGCAGAGATCACCCTTATTGTCACTAATTAACAAAAAAATATTTCATTTTGATATTTCAAAACATTTTTGGTTATGAAATGAATACAAGAAATGTTCGTGCCTCAGAAATTTGTAATTAATATAATAAACAACAATGGTTAATTTATGTACATTTTGTATTTATGGTTATCAAAATATTAAGAAAACTAATACAAATCTATGAAACAAGTAAATTAAAACTTACTCCATATTGAGCTCTTGTATCATATGAGTCTTCCTTTCAATTTCTGCTTTGGCAGTTTTAAGTAATGCTGAATAATTTATTTCTAATTTTTTATGCTCGTCAGCTAACTTATCAAAATCCTGCAAAATATTCTAAACTATCAATCGGCATCCGTTCTGTTTTAATAGTATGGTAATATTCTATATTATTTCATAAAAGTATGATTTGAAAATACTATTAAAATCTTTAGTATATAGTTATACATTTAAATTTTTTTAGTGCAAGAAACAGACCAGCTAACCTATAATACACTCATTTTTGGCTATAACATAGTTGTACAACCCTATTAATTCATTATAAGATATTTAAAACACCGTTAGGTAGATGAATTGGGTTGAATTTAGAATTAACAAGTAATATTTCAAATCAGTAACAATAGGTATTGTTTAAAGACTTCCTTTGCGACAAAAACAGCTTCATAACTTGCCGTTATAAGTATAGATCAGAAATGACTTATATCTTTTAGTTATCTATAGTTAAGATTGGGGAAAACATGGTTAATATTTCTATAGAATTATAGTTTCACATAAACTTACTTTTTGAAGTTTGTCAATAGCAGAGGTGTACTCTTCAATTCTATATTTTAGTTCCTTGTTTTCGTTTTGCAGCTGTAATATAAACATAGTAGTTTAAAATTTTATAGATATTACTATAATAATAACATTCACAAAGAAATAATATAAAATTAATGACCGATAACATTTGGCGCTAAAACAAAGTAGTACCTCATTAATTTTATTGAAGTCATTGTAGTTTTCCAAATTGTCATATATATCGTCCATGACAATTATAATGGTAAAGCAATATTTATATAAATGAGAAAAAATATATAAAGTATGCCGATATATTTAAATAATACTATAAGTATTATTGCAAGCGTCTGATTTTTTTGACTTTGATTACTATAGACAAGAAGAAGAATAAGGAGTGAGACTGTATTGTATTTCATAGACTAAAACAAATCAAAGAGTAAAGATTTTACTTCATCATTCATTCTGAATTCATTCGCTCTTTGTCTATTCCTGTATTACACATCTGTCCGATTCTTACTTCCAATCGAGACTGTAGACGATTATAAGACTAATTTAGTCGTACATTGCGAAGTTTGTTTTTTTCTTCAAGTTAAAGTTTGTAACAACAAACGCAATGAATAATGAAGTTTATTGTTAAAACTATTTTGTTTTATGTTTAACCAAGTTATAGATTCGTACATTAATACTGTTGTGAAGTGTATATTCATTTCTTTATCTATGATTCCAAATAGCACGGGCAGACTGCTTGTGGCTACGCCTCGCGTTGCTTAGCGTACAGCTAGCTCTTTTCTTGTGTACGGAAAGACTGTGTATTGTTTATGTTGATGAATTTCTATTTCTTTTTTTGTTTGAACAATTTAAATAATTAAATACTTTATACCATGTTGAAAAATATAAACATTTTTATAACCGTGATTTGTTTGCTTAAGTAAAAAGTGCAACAGGCTATTGCGAACAGAAGCAAAGGATTCGTGTAAACAGTAAAGAACATTATTATACCAAAATGCCTACTGATTCAGAATGCGAGTGTGACCTGGTGTCAAAGGAATGGCTCTTAGCAAAGCTGCGATCAGATGAAAGAGACACAGTTTTGATTGACTGTCGAGGTTCTAATGAGTATGCCGTGTCTCACATACGTTCTGCTGTGAACTTCTCGATTCCAAGTATAATGTTACGGCGACTGGCAGCAGGGAAGATTGAGCTGGCATCGACCGTACAGTGTAAAGAACTAAAGGCGAGAATCACACATTGTTGTTCTCGGGGCACATTCATTTTATATAGTGATGGAGGACCACGAGATCCTGATTCTGTGCACGGGATCCTGCTAAGAAGGCTTAAACAAGATGGCGTGCAGGTCGTCTGCCTAGAAGGTATTTATTAACTACTAATTAAAAATAGCTCATTGGGTGTTATAGTTCCGATGATTATTATTAATTTTACCATTAACATGGTATTGTTTTAATGTTCAAACTGTGCTTAACATGTTGATAAAAATGTTATGACATCATAAAATCTTAACAACAATAAATTATTTATCATTATTTTATATTATCACTCATTAATCTATCGTGTCATCTTCCAACTTTTCTTGAAATAAAAATTGTAACTTGTTTGCTTTAATATGAAAACAATGTGGAATTGTGAATTAATGTAGGTGTTTATACTTCTATATTTCATTCATTATTATTAGTGTATTAAGCAGCAAATGCAATTCCTAATGATCTTCATTTTTGAATTTAATATTCAACACTTCTTTACATCTTTCAGTCTTAAAAATGTGGTACATTGATTAAGACAATCATGTATTTCATTAAATACTATGGAAACTTAATTTTTTTCCATTTCTGCTGCATAATCTATAAACCATGTACAATTTTTACATATTGAAATATAATCCGGACACAAATATTTGAATTCTAATAGTGTAATATTCTAATTCACTATTTGGTACTTAGAATTTAGTTTCTTTTGCAATTATTAAGTACATAATAATGTTTAAAAAGTATTAAAATAACTGTATTTATGTAGACAAATATGCAAGTTAAATAATTATTTATGCATGTTAAAAACCTTAGTAAGACTGCATTAATAATGAATAATTGTTTTATAATAATATTTTATATGATTATAAAACAATAATAATGAGCTGTACAAAACAACAAAATATAATTAAATTCATTTATATATAAAATAATAACCCATTCATAATGCACTAAATAATTAATACATTATTAAAATAACTGAAATCACAAAATAATAAAAGCCAGTCTAAGCTATACAGCTGAATAAATTAATATAGATAGTCTTATCATTATCCAAATTTGGAAGTGCTTAAATTTTTGTACTCTTAGTAGTGTGCAATTCATTGTTTGTAGTGAAGCAATGTTGATAGAGGGGCGAACGTAGGTCGTCACACGTAATGACGTTTCTTTCGTAATCGTTCATTGACAAAAACCTCATGCCGGTTGTAAATGATTGGATTCAATAAGGTTTGCGTGCAAAAATGCTACGTAATTTTTCCAAATTAGTCATTGGTGTATAAAAAAGTGATTAAGGTCAATCTATATGCGCAATGTACAATTTTGATTATCTGTTAATAATCGCTCTTATCATGACGAATGCATACTTGTTTAGAATATGCGTAAAATTCACGAGTCCCTAGGTTCATCTTTATGAACGATGGCGACAATTTTATATCAGACAGCTTTCATATAGTAAGCATAACTATGCCTGCTTCGTATTAAATCGGTTTATTTATTATTATGAGCAATCATTTAAATGTGTTAGGGGCTTAAGACCGGTGCCGGAGGTCGCAAGTCGAGGCATCCGCTCTACCAAACGTGGGAGAGGAAGTTAGCTACTTATTGTACTCTTCAGTGCGAGACGCTCGATTATAATCACTGGCTGCGACTCAGACGCGTGCGTTTACGTTGCCTTATAAGCATCTTTTATGGGTTGTTATGTGATATTCCCCGCAACCCGCAGCTTCGTATTTCGAGCGTTGTGTAGAATGTTAACAGAATCCAAATCTTGGTACTGCCAACGTTATAGGAACAACCCTGAAATGACGTCTTTATGTGGATATAAATGTTCCGATAATATTTTCCATTATACTTCACTGATATATATTTAAATGCGAAATCTCTCTATGTTGATGTTTATCATATGCTAATATTATTTGAATACTTTTGCGATACGAATTCGGTATACTGAAATGATTTTCATATCACTGTCACCTTTACATCAATGTCACATGATGTTAAGAGACAATGGGACCATAAAGTACATTGGCTCTCTTGAGTATGATTGCTGGAACACAAACTTTTTTTTACATAAATTTACTCTTTTACCATCAAATTAACAACTTTTCTCTCCTCTTCTCCCGAAAGCTCCTGAAAGAGCCATCGAAAGACCTCAGTTTCGAAGAGTACGGGAAGAAAAGAAATATCCCAATATTTAAATTGGTTTTTTGTTATGAGTATCGTTAAAAGTAATATTTATTAAGTAAAAACTATATTCAATTTCTTTTTATAGATTGAAGATATAACTTTAACTTTTAAAAAGTTTTTAAAAGTGTCGGAACTGGGTTTTAAATAACATGTAATTCAGTATCCTTTTTATACATTATAAATTGAATAAATGTAGTCTGAAATGACATTAATTAAACTAATGTAACAAGTAAGATCAAAGGCAAACCGGAAGCCGAAAGCAGCTTTAGTATTCGGCTAACGGAAGTGAGCCGCAATTTTATTAGTAAGTTCCTGTTACGTTCACGTCCTGCCAATTTAATTTAGTGCAACTATCTATACACGCGGACATCACATTTATAAATCTGGTCCATCTTTGTGGCTATTAAAGTTGTATATTCATTCACATGAATCCTATTCTTTTTTGGAACCTCTGCAAAAGGTAGCGATGAAGAAAATGTAAGGATAAATAGTTGTCTTAAAGTTAAATAAAAGAACCTTATTATGTTTTTATAACATTTTACGGTTTTATTAATTGTAGTTTGTACTATACCCTTTGGTAAATTTATAATGATAATAAATATTGGAATTATTCAAAACGGAACTTTTAAACTAAAGCAACCTTTACAAAATTACATGGATGTAATTGAAACAAAAAAAAATCGTCATTTACTAATTTTAACAGTCTAGAAAATAGTTATAGTCAGCCGAACCAAATTTTATCAGAATCGACGACACAGACGCAGATTGTTTGAGAAATGCCGCGATGATCGGTTGGCTCACAAAATGCGAATTCGGGTGTGCACAACAGGATGCTGTAAAATATCCATCGCATCATTTTACTGAAGGCGCATGAGTTCACTGTATCTAGATTTTTATTATGATTATTATTCCTATGACTCGTCTTAGTCGGTATATTATATTGCAACATATTTCATTTTGTTGTGTGTCATAGAAATAGATATTAAACATGCTTTATTTATTATCTTTAATGATATTTTTATCAAGTTCGTTGGTTTTAATCTTAAGAATTTGTCTAAAAATATTTGATAAAATCGGATAAATTTAGCAAATTGATGTATCGTGTAAATAACGCAATTTAATAATTTACATGTACTAAATGACGTGAAAGATATAGATGAAATAGCACAAACTAAGTGTCCGCTTGTAATTTACTTATCTGAAGCGACATTGTTACGATAAATTGTTTTCGGGAATAATAATATATACATTCTTTCAAATAATTTGACTGATCACCATAAAATTTGGCAAGTATGTGTAGTGGGAGGTTCGTCTCTGTTCTATTGCAGTATATCGACTTATGTTATTCTGTTATTTCTACAAAAAAATGATATTAGGTATTTAAACCAGAAAAATATTTTTATTTAATTTCTGTTTGTTATTTATAGCTACCAAGTAATTAAACGTCTAACATACAATGTCCGAAAAACGATTGTGTTTCAGTCAATTTAAAACGAAATGATGTACTATCTTAATCAACACCGGTACTGGTACATACAAAGAAAATACACTTGAATGATTGCAGATCAAAACAAATACATAAACATGAGTTCATACCTTGTACATATGTAAACATATTCCTCTTGGAATCTTGGTCAGGTCTTTTGATGCAATACAATGCACATTGAATGGTTCTTCAAAGAAAGACTTATTATGAAATTGGTTACACCTGATAGGTTTCTGGTGTTTTTCGGACGCTCCTACTTTGAGAATAGAAAGATTTTTTTAACGGTCGATATTTTTTTAAATATTTTATTGAAAAATATAATTATTATAAATTCATAAACAATGCTTTATACAATAAATATAGTAATGCTCAGAGTCGAATGATGATAATAAACGTTTAGTCTTATGACCATTACAGGTTCATCGGACTCAGGCATTTGATCCAATGGATAAACTTACAAGTAAATTAATTAGATTTTTTCATTATACATTGTTATTTCAATTTAAAAATAATCGCAAATTATTGTTTAAACTTTTGCGCGCGAAAAATCAGTTCTCATGATCATTCATAGTCATAGTAAACGATGCCATAGTCGTCGGGCTGGCAACGTCGCACCAACGCTGATCTGTAGGCTACGCCTCATTGGCAGTTATTCGTGTTTTTCCCTAAAGATGGCAGTGATAATTTTTCATTCATTATTCGTAATTAATATAAACTGCACTGTAGTACTGTTTGCAAATGACAACGATTTAATTTGTATTCTTAAAGCGTATAAACAAACCAACCTAGTTCGTTTGAGTGGTATTTCATTTTAGTTGTCTTTCTTCTTAATAGGACTACATTTTGTTAAGTCATACTTATTTTAAAAGTACATTATCCGAAGAAATATCTTCTCATTCGAAATAAACGAGGGCTCAATTTAATAGTTATAAACGGATAATTTATAATTAAATTATTATTTTGCGACCATGCAATGTAAAACTGTTTAATAGAGGAAGCGCTAATGGCAGTGGTTTTTTGCGATGATTTGCGCTCTGTTCCATGGTACGTTAGCGCATTGTTTTGATTTTATTGTGTATCGTTACGCTACCATGGATACTAATAAAAAAGACAAAGGTCATTTTTTTGTTGCATTGTTACTATTTATAATTGTGCTCATGAACAATTTTAAAGACGAAAAGTAGCTTCCATATAATATTTATGCCTCGCTGATATTTTTATCTGTAAGTTTACCACAGACCTTTATATTTCGAGGACATACTTTGAAAAAATATTTAGTCACTTTATCGTTTTTCAAGCCATGCCATTTTTTATAAAAAAAAATAACATCTAGTTTACAAGTACAAAATAGTTTGAATATGTATAAAACATTTTTAGTTAAACAAAAAAGTAACTAGATGCGATTTTGCACAAATATTAAGTGTTATACAGGAACATACACTGATTTTATTTATACATATTTAATCAAAACTACTAAACAAATTATTGTTTAGTCGTTTTGATTAATATTATAATCCCATATTACGAAACCATTATCTGATCACAGCGCGTTGTTTAGACAGCGGAAATAAAATTATATCAAAATGGAATCGGAACGGATACAATTTGAGTATAGAGCTAGTTAAAAGTAATGAACTTAAAATAAATTTCCATCTTATTAAAACAATCCGATACATCAAAATTGTATAAATGTTGTTTATCACTAACATTATCTGATGCCGGCCGGCGCCACGTGCACTGTCGTGTTGAAATCGAATACACGCGTAACAAACCCACTACGTGGCGGCGGTCTTCCGGTTTACAACACACGCTTCTTGGTAAAAAATGTTATAACTTGCGGTTAATTCTTGTTAGACAGCTACGTAGAGATATTCAATTATGATCTGCAAAAGTCATGATGAGAGACACGCTTAAACTAATCATATATAAACATTACATGCTTTGTTGTGACGTTTTTCGGATTCGTTATACTATAAAGATTAGAATTATTAATTATTAATGTGTATTTACATCGTATTGCGTAGGTAACAATAATTAAATAAGAAACCTAACCAATAAAACCTTTATATTATGCATTGCAATGATTATTATCTCATTTCACCAATATACGGGAAAAAAATTATAATTCTTAATTACTAGAAAATGAATTACGTCGCAAAATAACTATACCCATTACCAACGATACCATACCCGTTTTATGAACAAATGCCAATAATAAACACGTACGTCGAAAGAAGTTTATCTTCCGAACTTTAGTTAATATACGCAATTTTCTTGGATCCTAAACTTGCACTATACTGATTCTTCGAAATTAAATCGAATCGGGATCGTGACGTCAATCAGACATAGTTCCGAGAAACGGGTGACTATGTTAGTTAAATATTACCATACCACTATTGTTTACTTGCTAGTTAATATGGAACCTAAATTTAACCATGATGTAGCCTCATTGCTCATTGAAAGCGAAATTGTAATTATGTACTTTAAGACAGAATTGAAAAATCAACATCGAGGCTTATTAACCCGTTTCATCAAAATATTATATTAAGGATTTTAATTCAAACGTTCAATCATGCTTGTCTAAATACAGAACGTACGCTTGATGTAATTGACCTATCTTTGAGAACATGGAGTCAATAGAGACTCATGAGCAGTGGTATTTATAACACACTGGCCATAGAGCAATAAATTGGCTCAAATTGCCCCAACAGGCTTCATTAGACTCTATTTAAGATGTCAGATCATTTCATAAGACGTTTTCTACTTTCATAAATTACTCTTAATATCAATAAAACTTGCATACTTAGTCAATAGGCTAACTTCCCTGGAATTCAGATTGTATTCTTGATTTGTACATATGATTTTCAAGTTTAATTGCAACGTTTTAAAGATTATTTTCTTTTAAACTCTTTAAATTTTAAAATATGCTAATGCTTGACAAGGCATCAACACTGATTTGACGATAATTGGGCCTTAGTTGATCCAGTAATAGGCACAGATCACTTTCTTAAATTTTTGTAGTACTTTCTTAAAAGGAATATCTCAGGCGCCTACTTTAATTCTTCTTTCATAACATTTATTCATCACAACAAAACGTATAGCAGGTAAACAAATAAAATAGTTGAAAAATCTTTGGCTTATTTGTCTATTAGGGTTTGTCTAAGTTATTTCACATACCATGTAGGCCGCAAAGTTTAATAACAGTACCAAAATAAAGAAAACGATATTTTGTATATACTTCATATTGCTACATATTTTTGTTAATTTTGTTGGCAAATATAATAAAGTTATTTAATTTCGCAAATACCTGCGTCGTCGATATAAGATATGTAAATTATAATTGTGAGAACCTGATAGAATGGCTTTGATCTAATGGTTCAGCAATCAATGTTCAATATCTTTTATTTTTATTACCTATTTAAATATACTATTATATTAGAAAAATCTCTTACTGTAAGGTGTAGTATATATAAAGTAAAAATTTATGGTAAATAGGTTACGTAAATTAAATTAACTAATTTTAATTAAAATGTAAATACAGTAATGTACAAATCTTTGCTTCCTTAATAATGTATGTATTACGAGATTGTTTCTAGAATTATTTTATATTTTAAAATTCGAATAAATATATAAATATTAAATCGGAAACTGTGCTAAATTAGCGGTGCATGCGGTTGGAAGGGCGCAAGGCTGTTATGGAAGGACGCGGGAGGGCCAAGGCCTCTGCGGCCTCGCCTGCCACCCACGCTGCCTACTCGGGCCTCCTCACCCCGTCGCCAACATCGCTATAGCACACGCTTGCACTGTGTATGGGCGTAGGGAGCGTGGGCAGTGAATGCCTAAGTGGACTTGACAGCAGCGAATTGTCACTGTTGTACTTTATATCTCTTATTTTTATATCACGTAGGTGTAATTTATTAGTGTGTTCATATTTAGCTTCAATTTAAACATGGTGTATTCAACTACCAGTGATAGTCCCTTTTTTGGCAAAAAAAAGTAACGTTTAGTGACTAATGTGTAGTCACAAATTAGTTTCACAAGGTTTTATTAGATTATTGGTTGAACATATAAGAATGCATATTTATTGTATCTATAATATAAGCATTATTATTAATGTCGAATGAAACCAAAGAATTATTAATCATAAATTCAAACACATGCCGGTAAAACGAAATTTTTTCACGATATAAGCTTTTAAATTTTTTTTTGTATGAAATTAATTTTTTTTTTCAGATAATTGTTCCCTAGATAACGTTCTTAAGTATAATTCAATAAATCTAGTTATACTCTCTCTCTAGTTATACTATTTTTAGTTTCCTGTTAAAATATGTAATGCTATTTTACTTCAAATACCAACGTAGGAGTGAAATATTGATTTGGATAGTTGTTACCACGACCTGATCTAAAGTAGTAGGCGACAGTGAGTGCAAATCACCGGGTGTTGTTAAGTCACTGCTTTGTGTGGGTGTGAATAACTGGAGGATTTGATTCACCCTAGCCGGGTGGAATTAATAGAGTCCTTGCTGGCGAGGACGCGTGGGGTGGCGGGCGCGGGCGTTTACGGCGAGTTCATTCAGCGCGGCGGATGAATGGGCCGTGCGATGAGTCACCGGATCGATGCCGCGCTGCCCGTGCCCCTTCGCCGCACCCCGCCCGCCCCTGCGCGCTCACTGTACGCGACTGCTTGCCTCTGTCGACATGCCGCAACTCCCCGCCTCGGCCTAATTTTTGTTTCTTACACTTATAATTGCAACACCACGTTCAGCCAAAGTCCATCAGCGTTAATAGATATGAGTCGTTACGCTAATACTAGATTACATTTAGGAAGTGGAGTATTAAAAGTAAAATAAAAAAATACTATGAATTAACGTAATGTGTCGATATCAGCTGTTACTATAATATAAATTGTAATGTTTTTCCATTCAATTCCAAATTGTAATAGCAAGAGACTAGAGAAGCAATGTGTTCTATGTATGTTACGTAATCACAGCCAGCTTATCGTCTGTTGATGTTTATTAAGAATGTAACTACGTACAAATTTCACAAAATTTTCTTTATCTATTTAAATGGTATTCGACAAGTAACATAATACATTGTCAATGATAAAACCGTCCCACAATGTAGCGTGCCGATGCAACGGACGCATTAAAATCACAATGGCGGTTGCATCGACGTCTACTGTCGGATGGCACTGTCAGGAAACAAGCGGCCGGCGGCTCGGCGGCGGAAACGCTCACGTCACTCGCCGTCTCCGCCGGTTTGAAATCTTTGACGTGGTCTGCTAATAAAACAGTTTAATACAGCTTTTTCGTGAAATTTATCAAACTCAAACGGACACGTTAATCAAAAATACTGATAGAAACAAGACGGTTGTTTTTTACAGTTTACCTTTATGAAAATAGATATATAATACAACATATAAATAAATTATTAACAATTGATAGAAAAATATTGTTTCATCGTATTATAAGGGTTTTATACCAAATATATAGCTGAAAACTGAAAAATAAATTACGTTTGCATAATTACAATGCACATATAATCTTAAATTAAACACTGCCTAAGCAAAGCATACAGAAAAAGGCACCTAAACTATTCTATGTGCTTTGAACAGTAATAACAGAGTTAAATACATTTACACTAACAATTCTCTTATATATTTAAATGTTTTAGTTCATAATAATTTGAACATAAAACGGCTTTGATAGCGAATGACAACAAATATGATACTATAACATATATATAATTTAACGAGCAATAGGAAATTCGTGCCCACAATTGCAATAACAAAGTTTTATCACATAATTAAATATTTTCAATAACGTTCTGAAACATCACTGACCTATGTTTTTTAAAAGAATTATAGTGAAATAATTTGAAGGAAAAAGTTCACCTGATTGTAAGAAGTACGCTTAACCTTTATAAAATAGTGTCAGTTTGAATACGTTAACAGTAACACGTAGAACGAAGGAGTGCAGGGCGAACTCCCACCAGATAGACCGACGATCTGGTTAGGACAGCGTGGAGCAACTGGATGAGGAAAGCGGCTGACCGCATATGATGGAAAACAATGGAGGTCTTTATCCAGTAGTGGAATGACACAGACCGAAAATGATGATTTTTTTTATCAACAGTACCACACAGCGCTGGTAACCTTGTGGCAAGAGAATAAAGGTGCTATGGAAAAGCATATATAATTCCAATTTACTACAAATGAACAAATGAGCAATAAATACTTATAAAAGTTTAATGGTAACAAAGTTTATGGTCAAAACAACTGCGATGAGTAACAGAAATATACATAGTGTGTCAGAAACTAAGACGAGCGAGGAAGTTCTACTTGATGACATTGAAGTGAACATAATCGGCGTAAGGTGTTACAGACAGAGCCTATGATCCGATCCAATGACCGATGCGACTAAAGGATTTTGTCATTTGATCACTGTCTATCAGAATTGTATAGTACGAGGGGTGTTTTAATGAGTAGTGAGAATGACTAAGATGCAGTTATCTTTTATTAAATCGTATATTATATTTCAACGTAGTCACTCTTTAGGATTATACACTTGGCATATCTTTTTTCTAAACATAAAATTCCTTCTCTAAAACAGCTTTCGTCATGATCTCTTAAAAATCGTGTACAAGAGCGATCACTGCGTCATCATCATCAAATTTCTAACCTCTGATGTACTCCTTTAGCCGCGAAAAGAAATAAAAAATCATTAGGAATGAGGTCTGATGAATATGGAATACGTATAGTAACACGACGATCGGATAAAATAATGTTTTCTACTTTTTGAACTATTTGTTCTGTTACCGATGTCGTAGGTCGTCCCGTGCTTGTGTCGTCATTGGTGGAAGTTCTTCCTCGCTTAAACTCAGCACACCAACGTGCAATTGTAGAATATGGAGGAGCATTAACATCTAATGTTTCCCACAAGTCTTATTTATCTACTCCGTACTGAAAATTTTCGTGCACAGGCTATTTAATTACCGCGCGAACTTCAAGTTTTATAATTTTTGCGAAAACGTTCCGAAACAATGTAAAGAAGTGACTACATTCAGGAAAAAACAAAAGAGAATTGAAAACTTTTTGCTTTATTAGTATTACAAATATCTGAGCAATGCCTGCGAGTATTTACATTATTTCTTACCAAAAAGTATATATATCATTCTTTGTGCTTATTGAACACCCCTCGTATTTTTTTTTAATAAAATAAACATTTTAGTTAATTATTGTTCTCGTTAAAATTATTGTAATAAGGACGACGGAGGGGACATTCTGAGAAGATGAATACCCCAAATAAATAAACATTAAAAAAGATAGACATACTGCGTAATGCTTTGATCTAAAACTATGTCGTATGTAGTACCTTATATGCCTTGTCATAAATTTTGCAGAGTAATTGTGGTTCTGTTGTCACCAGGCGATTTCATGGAGTTTCGACGCGCTTATCCCGAGTGGTGCAGCGAGGCCGGCGCCCAGCACGTGCCTCATCTGCCGCTCATGGGACTAAGGTTCGTTTTAATACTTGATAATATTTGCAACGAATGTAACTTGAACAATTGTTGGATCGATATTTTTCAAACCTATACGTATATAAATCATTTCAAAAGAAAATCGGTAAAGTTTACTGTAGTCTCAATATCGAGCCACATCAAGGTAAACTCTAGTCAATCTTTGATATTAACATCACTTATTAAAAATAAAGCATTAATTATGTAATCACTGATGAAAAAATGTTGTTTTTTTGTTTTCTCATTTCTTACATAATCTAAATCACTTGTCGTTTGTTGTGAAAATTCGACCGGTTGCGACAGATTCGAAGATCCGAAGGCGACCGAATTCTCAAGTTGAGGAAATCGGGTGATTCATTTTTAACTAATCTGACGCATTATTATGACTCATGAGTTATGCACGACTCCTAAGAAACGCAACAAAACTGCGAGGCTTGACTGTACACACTATATCAGTAATTAATGTTACGGAGGGGAAAAGGCACGCGTGGGAATTCAATTTCATGCGCGTGAGACTTTTTCCTCGATCACCTTTTACCGGGGGAAAAAGTCGACTGCCGTATTCCGGCACGACCGGGCACACGCGGGCATGCACGACGGCTTTCTCAGTACCAACGACATTGCTCCGCCTACTAGTTAACATTATATATTGATATTGATGAAATGCGTTTTGCGTAATTATTTTAAATTTGAAATTGTACCATCACTGTAAGATGATTTTAATTTGATTTGTTTTATTGGATAACGAACCGTTGACAGATGATAAATGTGATATATTGTACTAACAGTAAAAATTGTAGTCGTAGCCATACAAGGGCGTTTTGATAATTCAGTGACTTTAGGCTGAATACAATCTTTTTTCAAATTTCAATTGATGTTTCTGAATTAAGAACTCCTGAACTGAAATTATATTGTTCCATTTTTAAAATCGGCGCAAAAGAAAATTCATTTGATGCATTTATGTCAGTAGGGTCGGAATATTCCTTGAAAATGGAGAAAAATGAATTTCGTGTATTGATTAAGCACTACTTTTTACGTGGAAAAACTATTAAGCAGACGGAGGATAGACTTAAATAATATAATGGGGACTCTGCTCCATCTCATGGAATGGTTCATAAGTGGTTCACTGAATTTCGTTGCGGTCGTACCAGCACAAATGACGCCGACCGCCCAGGAAGGCCGATTGAGTTCCACTGAAGATGTTATTAACAAAATTTACAACATGGTTTTGGCAGACCGTCGAGTGTCGATACGAGAAATAGCTCATGCTGTTCACATCTCTACCGAACCAGTTTTTCATAATTTACATGATAAACTCGGCATGAAAAAGCTTTCTGCTAAACGTTTGACAGTCGACCAAAAACGAGCTCGTGTAACTACTTCTGATCAATACTTAGCTTTGTATAACCACAACACGAGTGAATTTTTATATCGGTACGTAACAGTCGGCGAAACGTGGGTCCACCACTATAGGCCTGAGACGAAACAATAGTC
>DWQX01002053.1:0-23750 GCA_018245475.1 Pharmacophagus antenor
TATATATATATATATATACACATTAATATTATCTCTTTATATATCATCAGTGTAAGACTTGCACATGGCGTCTTTCCCCTAATTTGCAAAATTAAAAAAATTGGTACCAAGTAAATATTCTAGTTCTAAGCAAAGTAATTGTTATGGGCAGGCATATCATTCCATTGTAGTTTTTCGATTCTGTCTAAATTTATTCATGTTTTCTATATAAATATATGATTTTCTCCATTTATTATCAAAAGAAATCATTTTAATTTCACACACAACTTCAATAACTGTACTATAAGAGGTAACAAATGTTAGTTGAATTATAATTTTGTATAAGATTTCATTGATTATGAAATGTGAGTGTTGAAAAATTGTTTTAAAAGTAACAGTAAATATTTATATGTACGATTTTGATATATTTGTTTAATAAAACTACTGTTTAAATAAATTTACAGACCTGACTGGCCCCATTCCCTCGTAAAATTGATATTCAGCCTTATCAGTGGATATTATAGTCCAACAAGCACCATCATTTATCATTTCCTTGTTGGGCTCCTTAGGGCATGGTGTGGCTTGAAACTGGATGATTCTCTCTTGCGAGAGACAGAGATACATTCTCTCAGTATCCTTCATATAGAATGCACACTTATGTAATTGTGATACCGGATCATCTGCTTCCAATAACGCCATTTGCTTATCCACCTTACATACAAAAATATATTTATTTTAACATTACACAGAAATATTTAATAACTAATGGTTTCACTAAAAAATATATTGTTTAATGTTGACTATAAAATATTACCTTTATTTTATTTATTACCTTTCTGATTATAAGACGGGGCAGCGCCATCCCAGTCACTGAACAGACAAGTTTAACTGTGGATCCATAGTGGACATAGCCATCTCTCACAGCAAACTCCTCTGATTCACTTTCATTATCATCGAGAAGGTGTATTGTAAACGCACCCCACTGTGTGGATGAAGCATGAAAATTACCATTTTCCACATGCAGATACCTCGTTGACACAGTCTGTGATCTCAGTCTATTAAACAGTGCCACCTTTGTACCACTAGCTATACATAAGTCTGCATTCTTTAATGATTGTTTTTTCTTTGATGGTTTTGATATAACTTTTATTCTTTTACTATTAAATATGCCTATATCATGCCCATTGCCATAAAACATTTTAACAGAGAGCATGAAATGTTTTCTTTTGTCAGAATCTGATATGTACAGTGTTTTAGCTGCGCAGTACTGCTTGCCATTATTTAAGTCTAATTGTTGCATATCTTGATCAGAGTTGCCTATGCCAATGAAGGCACAAAGCTGAGAAGCTTGTTCTGTTTCTCCTTCACGAAGCATTCGTTCTCTACGCAGCCGCCACCCATCACCAAATAAATAAATACAAGGTGGTGGACAGAAGAACCTTTTTTCATTCCCGTAAGATTTCTGAGCAACTTTTGCGTGTAATATGACCACAACCATATCAGAGCGGTCGCGGAGATAACGTTCCATAGCTTCGCGTGTGAGTCGGCGCTCCTCAGGGCGGTAGGCGCCGGCGCCGGGACCCGCAGCGTTCGCGTAGCGCGGATATAGCGCGCCGTGCTGCGGCGGCGGCGATGGGGGGCCCTGCGCCATCCCGCCCGCTCCCGCGCCGTACTGGTGCGGCATGCTTGCCACCTTTGCTCTCACCTTCCACCGCACTTCATCACTGGTCGATCCAAAAACTTACTACACATGACGGAGCTTTTAATTTTTATCCTGTAATCTACCATTCAACAATCACCGAGCAACGTAGCCCATTTTAATTGCTGGAATTGATAATATCCTGCGGGATCAAATGCGTCTCTTATCAAGCGTAAACACTACAACGCTGTGTTAACACCGCCGACTATCGTTTTTAACGACTGTTAACTTCTCGATCGATACACTTTTGTGTTATTCACGGCACCATAAATAAATAATTACGATGGGAACTCTAACACACACTTCATTCAAAAACACCTGTTCGATGGGAGATTTTTCGTACAGTCTAAGCAACATTCCACATTTTGCTATTTATTATTTAACCTAATATACGATTTACTATACTCTGAGTATACAGTATTTTCTAAATATTCGTTATTAAAAGTTTATAAAACTTGTGTTTATTTCGATATAAATACGACAACGCTTTTAATGAGACCTGTCAAGAAGAACCATAGACACTGAACGATATACATGGCAAGCGTGTTGTCGATTACACGCGCGCGAATAAAATCGAGCGATGCGAGGTTGGCTCCGGCGCGACTGACAGCCCGGCAGACGGTCGGTCATAGGATGTGGGGTTACGCATGGGGCGTGAGAAAATAAAGTGTGGGAAAGAGTGGGCGTCGCGGCGTAGTAAAACATTTGATATTGTATGTATTGAACGAAACACTTACGAATGCGCCAGTAGCAGGCGGCATTTCGATTTGTTTTTGTGTGCGTCATAAATACGTTGAGTTCACAGAGCGAAAAGGTTGCGATGTGTGAGGAAGAGACCGACGATTGACCGGGGATCTCGTGGGAAACGACCTTTGTTATGTACATTGATATATACATTAGTTAAAACAAAAAATCTGTTCTGGAATTTAATCACACGCGATGGGAGTCACTGGACTGTGGAGGCTGATTGAGCCCGCAGGGAAACCAGTACCGGTAGAAACTTTGGAAAACAAAGTGCTAGCAGTCGGTATGACAATGACGGCTATAAAATTATTGTTTATAGATTAAAGCACAATTAGTAAAATATTTATTTATTTCGCCAGATATATCAATTTGGTTACATCAGATGGTAAAAGGTTACCAAGATGCAAAAGGAGCTCCTATGCCCAATGCGCATCTTATGGGATTATTTCAGCGCCTTTGTAAACTATTATACTTTAGAATCAAACCAGTTTTTGTATTTGATGGTGGATTCCCAGACTTGAAAAAAGAAACAATAGTAAGTTTGTTTGACTTTTAAATCCACATTTAATTATATAAACATTAAATAAATATCTAAAATGACCATGGTCGATAATTAGTTTATATCATTATTGATGAAAATGATATCAGACATTCTTAAAAACTCAAAAGATATGATCTATTATTAATGAAGTACTAAATAAGTATAAAGGATGTTATAGGAATTAGGTTATTCTTAGTCATTTAATGAGTAATAAAGTATGGATGGGATTATATCTTAGTTTACTAGTAAATTTTTAATATTTACCCATAAAAAGAATAATTGATATGAAAAATTTGTAATTGTTGAGTCAATGGTCATATATGTAAAATACTTTAAAACTAGTTTGTCACTTGTTTCTTATACTCACTATGTATAAAGAGCAAATGGTTTGTGTTACTTGAGAATTTATAGTCACATGTTCTAATCCATCCTTCCTCTTAATACAAGTGGAAAGCTTAGTTTGAAAAATGCTATTCTTTACTGTTAAACAAATAGTCCAACTCAACAGAGTAAACCCATTATGATGAGTGCTTAGTTTTTTCCTTAAAAAGAAGTCAACAATAAAATAATAAAAAGTAATTTTATATTTAAAAATTTAAAGACTAAATTTAGCATTCTCTATATAGAATGTAATTTACATTTAATTTTATATAATGAAAAAACATCATTTTAAAAAATAACAATTCTTTGTAGGCTAAGAGGCAAGATAGTAAGGCTAAATATAATTCAGAATCTGAAAGATTAAAGAGAGAAATTGCTATACTCCTTGGTAAAAAAACTGCTATAGGTAGTTTACTGGGAAAACAAATATCACCTAAGAAAGCAGGTTTACCTGAAGAAAATAAAGATGACATTTTTAAGTTACCAGCTTTACCTCAAAGGGATGAAGAAACTGAATCTGAGTATGTAGAATTAAATCAAAAGTATAATTTATTTTTATGCTTCATTATATCCATATCTTTTTCCTTTAGATCTGAAGATGAACAGAATTCAAGTGCTTCCACAGTTGATTTACATACAGTTGATGTTGAGTCTGAGAACTTTAAGAATATGCCTGTTAAAGAAAAATATGATTTACTTGTGGAACTGAAAGAAACCAGAAAGATGAATTCATGGGGTAAACTTCATACATTGCCAAAGAAGAGTGATAATTTTTCAGATTTTCAGGTTGGTTATTACTTAAGTGAATTAACACGCTAACGGCGACGCCGATTTTCATTTGTTTCGCCCGGTGGCGTCGCGCTTTATCTGGCGGCGCGCGTTTCTTGCTTGTTCAGACTTGCACGCGCGGCGTCTTATATTTCCTCAGTAGTACAGTGATTGCTTACTTTGCAAGTTATGTGACTTGTGCCATTTTTATATCCTGACCACAGATTTCTGCCAGTAAAAATAAATAAAAGGGTGGTTAGAATATTTTTTTAAATTTTCACTCTCAAATAGTACAATCAATCAAGCGCGAGCCACCAGTGGTACGTGCCGGCGTGCATGTGTTAAAGAACAATGTCAAACTTTATTTATATTTATTGGATATAGACTAAATGTCAAAATCAAAGTTGTAATAGATTACCATACACCAAACACATACCTCACTACTGTAGGTGTTTCTACATATAAATTTATATTCACAGTAATGATAAAAAAGAAACTGCTAAGTGAAATTGTTCACAAAAATTATTAGCTGCCCCAAATTACAGATGCAGAGGTTGCTAAAACGAAGAAAAATACAAGAATGTCTAGAAGAAACAGAGAAAGAAATGGGGGATGGCAGCATGTCTTTGAATGAACTAGAATCCTTGTTAAATGAAGAGGGGATTGATACTAAGATTGAGTCATTGCCCACACGTCGTATTGCCTCTAACAATACTACTAGGTTCTTACTTATCAATAATGTAAAACAAGCCTTAGCTGATGCAAAAAAGAATGAAGAATTACTCAAGAAGAAAGCAGAATTAGAAGAAGGTTCAAGTTCTGTAAAAAATATAAAAACAGTGTTAAGCACAGAAGATGAAGCTGATGATGACCTTCAAAAAGCAATAAAAATGTCTTTGGAATGTGTTGATGAAACCAATACAAGTGTTGGTACTTCAAAAACTGATGAGTCATGGACTTCATTTTTGTCAGATTCTGATTGCTCTAACTATTCTGAAAATGATGATGGTTATGAACAACCAGATATGTCATCAGCAAAAGCCTACATTATGCAATATAGTGATTTTACTTATAAGGCTGTTGATGATTTAGTTGCATCAAATAGAATTACTAACAAAAATAAATCGAAAACTATCAACCCAGACAATCTTATTGAAGATCTCCAGAACGAAAAATCAATTATAGAGGATAATGTTGATTTGTCTTCAGATGCAGAAGAGAAATCTTTAAGAAACGAAAACATAGTGGCACCACAACTATATTTTGAAAATGAATTTGTTGTTCCAAGTAATACTAAAACAGATGTCATAGAGGATTCTATAATTTGCCTTGGAAATAAATCGATTGATGCAATAGCTCTCGACACAAGCACCGATGAAGATAGAAAATTATCTGAAGTGTATAATACATCTAATAGTATTGTTCACGAAACTATTAAAGATGACAATATTGAAGATTCCACTGACAGTGAGTTTGAAGAAGTACCTGAACAGGAAAGTAAATTGAACAAAGCTGTTGTTGAATTAACACTTAACATGGGACAGGCTCTTGATGATGATATATTTGCTGATGTTTTTGAAGATAAAAACAAACTAGAGGTTATTAAAAACCTAACAGAAGATGAAAATAATTATGAAAACTCAAATCATGAAAAGAAAAAGCAGTCTGATACAGAAGAAATGAAAACTGTGGACTTTGATAATTATCAATCCAAATTATCCATTGGAGGGGAAATCGCGTACAAAATTACAGATGAAACTGATGACAACAATAAATATCAATTGGAGCCTAGTATAGATCAGATCAAAGAAAATCATTTAAAATCATTGGTTAAAAACCATCCTGTAAATCATGATCATGTAGATGAAATGAATAAAAACCCTGATGAAATAAAAGAATCATCAAAAAGTACTGACACTGCTTGTGAAGATAATAAGTCACCTAAACATTTACTGTCATCTCAAGATTTAAATAATATGATGACTGAAATAGAAAACAAGGAAGAAGATTTATTACAGGAAAAGGGAAGATTAGATCGTATTGGGCGCAATATTACGGAGCAGATGACTAAAGAAGCTCAAGAGTTACTCCAGATATTTGGTATTCCATATATTGTTGCTCCTATGGAGGCAGAAGCCCAGTGCGCTTTCCTTGAAACTGCAAAACTGACAGATGGAACGATAACCGATGACAGCGATATTTGGTTATTTGGTGGTGGAACAGTTTACAAAAACTTTTTTAACCAGAAAAAGCATGTAATGCAGTTTTTGTCAGAGCGAATAGAAAAATCATTTAGTAAGTTATGTCCTACCAATTATTATTATTACGATTGTTGTCGAGTCTATATTATAAATATAAATATGGAGAGGCTGTAAAAGTTAATTAACTGGACTGGAAAGAACTTTTGATAGTCATCACAGGAATGGTCAATACTCTTTTGTCAATAATTGGCACTTTAATAAAAATATAGCATAACCATGACAGACTTTTTATATAGAAAGATTTATTAATATAGCCCTGAGAAACCTAATCAGTATAATAACTAAATCACTATAGTTAATTTTTTTGTTTTTTCAGATTTATCAAGAGAACAGTTGATATTGCTAGCGTTGTTGGTGGGAAGCGATTATACTACGGGAATATCTGGTGTGGGACCTGTAACTGCATTAGAAATTTTAGCATCTTTTCCATTTAATAAGAAGCAGTTGACCAATGAAACGTTTAAACAGGCGAGGTACTCGCATATGGTCGCTGGGTTGCACGATTTCAAGAAGTGGGTGTTGAGTGGTAAGAAAACTGACAACACAAGTTTAAAGAAAAAACTGAAAAATGTTCAATTAATAGACGACTTCCCTAGTATCAGGGTGAGTAATTTCTAGATAATAATAAAACCACACTGATACAGATTGGATGATTAGAAAATTATTGAATAAATGAATATTTATACTAGAAATAACAGTCTATTACTAAATATTATATATTCGATTAGAATTTAATAATGCTATATATCACCGTAATTGAAGAATAAACCACTATAATAAAATTTTTCATTTTTCAGGTAGTACAAGCTTATCTGGAACCGAATGTTGAAAAAAGTGATGAAAAGTTCACTTGGGGTAATATAGACATAACTATATTGAGAGATTATGCTAAAACAAAATTTGGATGGTCACAAAACAAACTGGACGAAATTATAAAACCCGTTTTGAGTAGATTAATTGGGCGAAAAACGCAAATGTCTATTCAGGATTATTTTAAGAAAAAAATAGAATTTCAATCACTAGAGGATCAAATGAGTAAAAGAGTGAAAGCTGCTGTGCAGCGAATGGACCCAAATAAAACGGCTGAACTAAATGAAACAGAAAGTAATGAAATAAAAATAAAAAAACGAAAGTCTGTCAAAAGCAAAACACATGATGAATTAAAAGATTTATCCAAACCGACATCAAGTAAACAGAGAAAGGAATCAGACAACATTAATCTGGTAACCAAAGTTGTTGATGTCAATGAATGTAACAGTAAAGGTTTTGATGTGATCATTCCAAAGACTGACAGATTCCAAGAAATCATACCACAGAGAGAGAAGGATAAACAAAACCTATTGCAGAATAAAATGAAGGCGATAGAGATCTTCAGAAAAACAAAAATCGATAAAAAAGATAAACGTACGAAAAAGAGAGTAAATAAACCAAAAGAGAAGGCAGAGCTTTCAGAAAGTAGTGATGAAAATTAAATTGTGTTGTGATATATTCTTTTTTTAAATAAAATACGATTGTAAAATAGTCAATTTATTGTTTACATTTTACTGTTCAAGCATGTTTAAACATGTTTATCTAATACATTTCACGTATGATCAAGTAACTTAAAATTTGCTTACACGCTCATGAATAATAATAATTAAGAGGAAATACTATTGCTAGTTAGTGTTTGCCTGCCTATATATGCTAAAAAAAAGTAATGACCCACTTAAGCTGGTGTGTTTATTCCGAGATAATACTTTATAGATTATATTAATATATTTATTGTACAAATTTAAATGCACTAAACTTGGACACAGCCTGAACCGAGACAAAAATTATATGCTCTGTAATATATATCATATATATTAGCTTTGATATGACAATCATAAATTATCAGACATATATTCTAGTAGGTGTTGTTTATTTACATATATCATGTCTGACATTTTTCGGTATAAAGCATTGTAAAATTAAGTATCGACTAATTTCAAAAGTTTTTTTCTTACTTTTGTGTATATATATATATATTATATATATAAGATATTCTTTCGAAAAGCATAAATTATGAATAAAAAAAACTTAAAGCAACGAATATTGCGTTAGAACATTACGATAAGCGAATACACGTAGATAGACCGAGACAACACCTAATGGAGTCTAAACTAATTAACACTCATTATTACATTTAACTATACTAAGTCGGTCGTAATTCGAAACACGATTTTCGTTATATGCACTGGTGTATTCGCTATTTAATTTCATCGAACCAACTTTCATCAATTAAAAGATTATTTACAATGACTAAAAGAAGTTAAAACAAAACGGTGACAAATGAATGAACAACTAAAAGAAAACCATTTGATATCAATATATTTATAACATAGATTTATACAATGAAGGAGATTGTGTGTATTAGGGCTTTCACTTCGAACTTCCGCAACGATCGAAATGTTTCGCTAACACGAAACTAGGACCAGTTAAAAAAATATATCGTGTAATAACGTTGCTAGATAGTCACCAGACAGTCACACGACTGACGCGTTTACTTAGCCTAACACCACAAACGTCTAGTCGACCTTAACGACGCTGTATATCTTCCTGACGAACCAGAAACACGCCATGAACCCGATGGTACCGGTGAGCAGGAAGAACAGGAACACCATGATGAAGGTGTAGCCGAAGTAGAGGAACGTCGAAGCAGCGTCCTCGATGTTGAGCTTGGTGACGAAGTAGTGGCAGCAGTAGATGAACAGGTAGCCAGCGGTAGAGCCCGAGCTGAGGAAGGCCCGCCACCACCAGTGGTAGTCCTCAGCACACAGGTGGAAGTAGCACAACAGGATCGTGGTCTCCGAGCAGGTGATCACAAGGATCACAAACACGAGGAATAGAAAGCCGAACATGTAATACATCTGAAGTTGAACATATACATAAAATTAGAATATGTACTTTTTTACTTTCTTTATATTATATCAGTAACACTAACACAGTGGTTTATCACTTGCCTTATAAAGTAGACATACCTGGTTCAATTCTGTGACACATGAGTAGAGAAGTCTGGATGGTGGTACCACCCCTATATTAAACTTCTAGCAGTCATACATGTAAAAGCACTTCACCATCTAGGGCCCCATTGTCACTTAATATGAGGTGTAGTTAAGGTCAAGTTTAAGCCGATTGCCGTTAAAAAGTATAGATATATATTCCCTATGACATATTCGACATGATTTTGCATATTTATGTATTGTCGTTTATTGATGCAATAACCAATTAATCTATTATGGTACTCAATTACTAAACGATTACATATGGGCAGGTCATAAGCCATTTATAAAATAAAATTTTGTAGACTAATTTAACTAAATAGCTGCTGGCTTAATAAAGTAACTGAACAACAATTGAGCAATATAAAAATAGAAAATATACCTGACTGGACCAGAGCGAGTTGAGTATGAAGAACAGTTGTATGAAGATGCAGCCGAAGGGCAGCACGCCGCCCATCACTATGCCGGGTATGGGCTGGGTGTAAAGCGACTGCTCGGGAATCTGGCGCGGGATCTGGTTTGTGCGCACCGGGTGATCCAAAATCTGTCCAAACGGCAATGTAAGTTAACTCAAAATATACTTTATTCAATTAACGCGTTGAACCGAAATAAGTCCTACTACGGACTTCCTGACACTAATTCTGTACTTATATATATATATATAACAATGAACATTCATTTAAATGTGTGAAAGAAATATTATTTTTAATAAAAAAAAAATTATCAACAATACTGCTAGTTTCTATATCAACCTCTACTCCTAAAACTAGCATTATTAAATTGTCTGCTTGAGCAGCTGTGATAGAAAATAAATTGCAGTCCAAAGAGACTTTCCCTGTCATGTCAAATGGTTCCAATGACCATAAATGTTTGCGCTCTCTAGAGAACCAAGAAGCAAGCAAGAAACTCGGAGGCGCTCTTTAAGAAAATTTTGAATCAAATCTTGCCACCATAGATTTTTGTACTTAATAATCCTCAACTGTGTAATAGGGTTTGTTAATTAGAATTCTTACACACCCTTTGAAAAAAAGATCATAGGGAAATTAGATAAACTAGCGAATGGAAAAAAGTATCAGCTTGGCATTTGAAAAAAATATTTAAAAAAGCTAATATGAGATGTAGTAGATTCGGAGTAACAACAATGTTTACAAATATTTAAATAGAATAAAAATGAATCAACGATTAAGTATATTTTATTCTCCTTAAAATAATGTTATGCTTTATTGACACCTATAACTTTACAAATACAGAAAATATAGATATGAAATAAAGTTATCCTTCAATAGAAAGCATCTACAATTAACACATACTCAAGACCAGGATGTGAATGACCTGTAAAATTTAAAAAAGAAAATATATAAAAATAATTCACCGAATCTGTTACCGAATAAAACGCACAACTCACCCTCTTTCTAAATCCAAAGTAAGCGCCGATGAACGTGAGTGGCACGGACACACCAAACCACAGAGCCAAGAGTGCAACCAGTGTGGAGAACGGCACCGCAGCCGACGAACCTTTGCCCCATAGTACGAGATTCATTATGAAGAACAAAGAGAAAACAACCCTGAAAATATATATACATAATATTATATACAACATAAACATTTCGGCCAACATTTATACAAGGTAAATTACACAACAAAGCTACCTTTACAAAATATTAGTATTCTTGTTAACCAATTAAGAGTGTGTCATGACTATATCCATCATTAGTGGAATACTTTTTAGAATTGATAGAAAAAGGGAGACCTTTTTCCAGTTTGGAAACTTTTGACAAAATATATTATTACACCTTTTTTACAATTTTTTGCACAAACATTTTATCATTTTATTTTTAAGTAATATAATTGAGATGATAATATAAAAAAATGTAAATTATGACACATAGCTTTTTTAACATAAGTATAACTGCCTTCTGAAATTCACATATGTACTAATAAAATTCAGTCAATTAAAAAGGAAAGTCTACCAACAAAGACAAATCTGGTATTAATAATTTGAACATAACATTAAATAATTAATCAAAGGTGTTAATGTCTGAATTATCCATTTAAATATCACACAAGAGAGATGTGTACTTTTTGGTCTTACCCAGGGCACACCATCGAGGTAAGCAGAATGTTGCTCTTCCACCGCCGACCACCGAAGCTCTTGTAGATCCTGGCGCTCACGTAGCCCGCCGCGGCGCCCAGCAGCACCCAGGCCACCAGCGCGCATGTCATTAGTGCTCCACGATTCGCAGGCGACAAGAACCCCAGGCAAGCGAACGCTAACGTCACCAAGGTCATACCGAATACCTTCACAGAAAATTTTATCCATCATCATCATCACCCCATTTTGTTATTCACTTTGATTCATGCATGTACTGAAGACGGTTGCTTGCATGACTGCTGTAAAATATACTATTGATCACTCATATGCATAATCATGCACTGAAGATATTGCGTATCCATTTCGTTACTTTAATGTTGATTAAAATTAACGGTCTATGATACATATCTGTATAATGTTACTACAGAAAACTTTTAAAATAAATAGATTAGATGTTGGGCATCTTTTTTCAGCATTTAGATGCTGGACGCGATTTTATGCGTAAAAGTGTAAAGACTGACTAATTTAGACAGCCAGGCTCCCGCCAGAAGCACAGATGTCTCCTGTCACACGACGATCATGACGACATACGATATTCAACGGCTTCTACAAGCAACCTTGGCGCTCCAAGGATTTGTGACCAGTAGTTGACCACTCTAATTTATTTCAGGATTGCATGGGCGGCAGTTTCTCCTGTTCCTAGACAATCCCTCTAATTTTGACTATCAGTCCTATTAGTTATGACTTACACAATTAGAAGTTTGGTTACCTGTGAACCAGATCCGAGGAACACCGCAAGGAGCATGCCGCGACGTGGTGGCCTGAACACGTCTCCATGCACCAACTTCCAACCAAATTCCTCCTGTTAAATAAATTAAAAATAAGTAACAAACAATAAAATTTTAATAGTTTTTATATTCCTTTTGCTAATATTACCTGAGCATCCTCACTACACTCCATTTGATTGTACCTCGCTATATCTTTATGCAATGTTCTTAACAATATCATAGCCACCATTCCACTAAGAAACAGTACAATAACTAAAGAGTTAAGTATAGAAAACCATTGGATATTAGTTTGCGGCATTGACTCCAATATATAATCCCATCTGGATGACCATTTTATTGTATTATTTTTAATGAATTTCACACTGTACGAGTATGTTATACTGAATTTGTCATCTTTCAGAAGAGTATTAGGTATCTCTAAAAGATTACGGTTGTTGCAATCCAAATGTTCTGGGTTTGCATGATTGATGCTCGCTGGTTTAACCTGTTTAAAATGAAATAAAACGTTTAATTTGTTTATATGGTAAATCTATAAAAAATAATATGAAACCAAATAAGACTAAAATAAAATAATTAAAAAATCATTATTTACATAGCTGATTTATATATTAAAAATAATAGTTACCTATGAATCTTTCATTTACCTTTTTAGTTATTTCAAAAGTAATAGAATTCGATTATTCAATTGTCATTTACCTTTGCAGAAATAATGCGTCCTTCGTTATCACCAAATCCAACTCCCCACTCCTCTTCTTTACCGCTGTGATAGGTAATTTCCAAGTCTACATGATTGAAGAGGTAGTAAGCACCGACCTTGTTTGGTATGTTATTTACAATAGGAGTGCATGTGTCCTGGAATACAAATGAATGTAAGAATAAATTACAAGTGTAACTAATTGTAACTCATTAATAACTTTGTTTTGCATACATTAATGAAGTCACGACACATACATATTGTGGAAGTCATGGTAATTTATCGACACAATCTCTAAATATACACGTTTTCTAAGAGTAAAATTTTGTACAAATGTACTCAATTCTCAAACAAGATGACCATGTACAATGTTGATTTAAGGCATTTGTTTCTGGAATCCTCAAGCCAATACCTTAACCAGGAAACCCTGAGTTCTGTTTTTATTATCAGTTATGAGCTAACACTTGGTTTCTATTTCACCAGATGTGTTTGCCCAAAATACTTCTGGCTCTCACATGTAAGACTGCCGGAACACAGTAATGTTGTTATGGCGACAAAATAACATTGAGAGTGGTAGTAGCAAGACTGGTGAGTTTTGAAAAACCATATGCTCATCCAGACTCCACTGCTCCTGGTGCCCGGGAGCCGAATCTGGGACCTCCACATTAAACAAAGCAAGTGGGTAAACTCTGTACCACAGAGGCAGTTGATGGGACTGTAATATTTGGAAATTTTAATACCAAAATATGTAACAGAAATAAATAAATATAGTTTTAGCGTTTAAAATACAAACTTGTCTATTTAAAGGCTACAACCCATAATATCTTTGTAAATGATGTCAAAAAAATATTAAGCACAAACATAAATATATCTTAATGACAGTAAAAAGTTGCTTTTGTTATTCTTATAATAAAAGCATCAATTATCAGAAATAAAAAAATACAATTTTATTTATAACACATTATTGATTGGTGATAAAAAAGAAATCATCTTGTTGTTTTTCTCGATAAACTCTTTACCACAGTTTTTTTTTCATTTAAAAATGAATTTGTATAATTAAAGAACTGAATAATCGTCTCAAAATTTGTCTTTCAATAGGCTTCAGTTACAAAAGACAGAATAACGGGCTAACTGTGGGCGAGCGGCGACTACGAATAGCCTAAAAATCGGTTACCAGTCGATAAAGTGTTAATTGTATTTGATGATTATACTAGGTCCATCAATGGTAAAATACTAAAATCCATGAAAAATAGACATTTTTCAATAGTATTGATAATATTCTAATTATATAAAGGATATTATGATAAGTTACACAATAAAATTTTTATTGTATTGAACTGTATAAAAGTTAGATGTTTACTTTTTTATTTCAAGCAATTAACTGGTTAAAAAAAATCATAATAATTATTAATGCACTTTCAATTACTTGCAAGTCTGATTATAATACTTTACATTGCATTCATTGTTGATAAATTAAAATAAAATGATATAATAGAGTTTACTTCATCGAGGCGGCCCTTGCCTTGTTTTGGGAGGCAGTAATATCGAGAGAGCGGGCTAGGAAGAGGCCAAACGTACGAGGGAGGACAACCCGGCCTTGCTACCGATGCGCCGGAGGAGGCGGGAGTGTGCCCGTCTTCTCCTACCCCACTAACCAGACCCTAGGGCGGCGGAGTGAGATCCGTCCGCCCAACTAGGGTCGAGGGTGAAGTGTCCCGTTCCGAATACTTCGCCCTCCCTAGAGCGGATGGGCTAAATTGCCCCCGCCCAATGGCGAGCTCTCGCAAGCAAACGCCGACAGGGCTGCGGAAGAATGCTTCTACGTGCCCGCAGCCCTGCCAATTGGCGTGAGTCGGAACACCGTGAGGTTTTAGTGGGTATAACGGGAGCTTCACTCACAGGGAGTCCCACATAACTGCCTCGAACCTCCCCTAGTCAGGCGGTATGCGTAACGCAATTCCTCACGTCAAAAAAAAATACTTCATCGAGAATTATTTTTATAAAACAATACTCATTATATTGGTGGAATACTCATTGGTTAAAACGAACCACCTGCACTTGAATGGTGCCTCTCAGGCACAACAATGTTCCACACAACATAGAAATGCAAGGAGAAAATTAATTTTCTAGATATTAATAAAGATATTTTATAGATATTAATAAAAAAAGTTACCCTATTCAAATATAACACCTTGGAATGTTAATCTATATATAAGTTCAATTTATGCAGTATGTAAAAAACTAATGAGAAAATTGATTTAAATTAATAGAGCATTAGTATAGTTAATTACAAAAATTTAAGCATTCAAATGATTTAATAATTTGAAAACAAATTCCTTGAAAATGGTAAAAAAGAATTAAATCACCAATAAACCTAATCAAAACAAAAATTATTTGTCTATAAAATTAATCTATGTATTTTTTTAAATAAATAATATATCTTACCATATCACTTCGTACTTGACATCCCATTGGGAATCCAATGCTACAATAGACCTTTCCATCCTCATTCACCAAATAACACCATGTTACTGGCATGTTGTCTAAAATCCAATGATGTTGATAATATAATGCCATTCCCATTTTGAGGAGATTTAATTTCTTAATTGAGTCAGGATCAGTGCCCTTGTATGTCTTGGTACATACAGCTTGGCATTCAACATTTTCGAGGAACTTGAGTTTATAGGGACTAGGCCTTATCCTTTCTCCAAAAACAACTTGTCCTAGATTTTCTACAGGAGATTGTGTCTCATCAGATAAGCAGAAGTCAAAGTGATGATATTCAAAAGGTATAACAGATTCTTCTGTGTTAAGCCTATTAACAAAGAGAGGGATTTCATTCTGGAAACAAAAAAAAAACATAAACAAAAACATAACATTTAAACTCGGACATTTGTGGGGGTCTGTGGCATCAGAGTTAGTCTAGCCAAGTTGGTTCTAAGTTGCCCAATTGTGATGAGATTCTCAATATTCAGACGAGACTGTTAACTTAGTCTCATTCACAACTGATGTTTACGCTAAATGTTTCGTTTAAGTTTAGACATTACTTTTGTCCTCTAAAGTAAATGGCAGCTTAAGAAATTATTTATTATTTAAGAATTTTAGTTTTATTTGACGAAAATGAAAGATTTTAGGTATAAAATACTATTCCAATTAATCTTAACATTTATCAAACAATCTTATCAAATTTCAAAGGTTTATAGTTTATTAAAAAGCGAAACTATGACGACTTATACAATCGAACTCTTCATGTCAATGGAACAAGATATATTTCACTCACTTTACATGATTTCCCCGTGTCTTCACCAGCTTTACAATAGTTTACAGGAGCTAAGCCGGGTAAATAAAATGCCTGACTAGATGTCAAAAACGTTAATGCGCACAGCACATACGACGGTAAAGCCATTACGTGAATTGTTTCGTATATTACACAGAAAATGGTAATTCCCAACTATCATAAACCGTACGAGTATACAAACGTATTCCACATAATCAATAAACACTACCGCACTATAACTAAAACAAAATTTTCCTCAATATTAACAAATTTTTAGACAACTAGTCCCATAAAAATCGCATTTAGATCGAAAACGTCATCAATAAAATGTAGATTATAAAAACTGTTTTAATTTATAATGGTAACATTGGCTTAAGTGTTTTCATTGTGATATTTAGGAATAACAAAACAATTGATTCTTTTTATTGGTACTTTATTGATCTCACTTATACTGAAGAACTGCTGGGTATTTAGTATCTTCATGTATTAAAATTCCAGCAGAATTTCTACTTTATTGGATTTTTGTGCCATTGGGGTGCTCTAACTACGAGGTATAAGATTCATTTAAAAAGTATGTATATTACAAATAAATCTGGACAACTACGAACGGAAATTTGAGAAAAAAATTGTGTTCTTAACTTATTCCCATTAAATGTAGACATGATTTATATCAAAAAGTCTTTATCTGTTACATAGATCTAAAGTAAAATTTAATTTACACATCCATGATCTGTTACTATTACCATTTATAGTATCAATTTATTATATTTAGTTCAGCCATAAGTTAAGTTACAAATGAAAATACATTTTTTATGAAGTAATGTAATATTATTAAAATTTATTGAATAAATATTTATTGAAGTCTCAACAAAAATAAAAAAATATTATTTTCGAAATGGCCACCTTTGGTTTTTATAGAGGCCTTTAATCTACGAATCCATAGGAATTTCGCACTGTTTCCAGAGGAGATTTCGCCACTGCTTGCTCCAAAGATTTTTTAACAGGGTCAATGTCGCCGTGTCGTTTAAAGCAGATCATGTCCTCTAAAACTAATGCTAATTTGAAAACTAAAGGAGTGAGGTCTGGGCTAGACGAGGTCCAGTCTTCAACTCTTATAAAGACCGGAACGTTGGTTTCAAGCCAGGCTTGGATAGTTCGAGCCTTGTGACCAAGCGTAGAGTTCTACTGGAAATTTCACAGTATATTTTAAAAAATGTATTGCTAAGAGGTTTCATAACACGATCCGAGACTGTATTTTGATACACTTTAGCTGAAGTTTTCACTCCTTTTTCACAAAAATGAAGTTTTGTGATTCCTTGATAACACGCGCCCTACCAAACCATCATTGACGCAGGATGATGACCACGTTGTACCTTTCCGACCACTTGAGCAGCTTCTTTAGAACTGTGAGAGTACATTTTATCATTTTGCTTATTGTAGTGTTCTTCAATCGTGAAAAGCTTATCAGCGGTAAACAGGATATTTCCGCCTTTCACCTGCGTATCACGACAGAAGACGTTTTAATCGATCCACTCTTTTTAATTGTAATGATTGATTTATAGCATGTCTTGTATATCGATGGTAGAAGACCTCTTGTTTTATAATATGCGAGAGAGTCCTAGCGGGAATCTTCATTTTTCACGGTAAGATTTATTGCTTCCTAGTAGGGTTTCGACGAATTTTGGCTTTAACAACATTAACTGCCTGTTGTTTTAACAGCACGCGGCTACCCCGACCTTTTCTGGTCTACGGCAGAGGAAGTATTGTTGTATCTGTTGAACGTTCGATATACGAACATGCTGATACTAGGCTTTTGAAGTGTCTAAAATATGACCGACGGCAATTTGTGCAAGGCGATTACTGCAATCCTATATTCTTTAACACCCCATTCCATATAGTAATTTGATAATGAACACGAAAAATATGTGAAATGGCGCGAAATCAAAACAAGTTTTTTAAAATAAAAAGCGTATTCCAAATTCTAAATAATTAAAAAGAAGAAAAAAAAAGTTTTTTTGTAACAGTATTTGTGGCCAGACTAGTTAATAATGTGTAAACAGACGCAGCGCACATATTATGTATTTAACTAGGTCTACTTTTTTCTTTTATTTTTATCATTTTTTAATACAATATTTATTTCTCTTAACACTTTAGTTTCACATAACTTTTATAAGTAGCATTATTTGAAATTTTAAATTAGTTCCTGAGGCTTCTTCGTCGTAAAAGAAACTTACTATAATAGATTTGAATCAAAACTTTGTTATCCCGTAAGTTATGATATATTACGGAATAACAAAGTTTTAAGGTCAGCGCAAATGAACTTTTGGTTTTAACAATCGACTATTTAAAAAAACAACAAATTTAAGACACAACCACACTGGCGATTTTTATTCAATACTAAAACAAGAAAGGCTATTTTCGCTTCTGTACAAATGAAACTTTTACAACCAGTAAGGTGAAACGTAAGTTAAGCTGAGAACGCAGGATATATCATAACAAAACGTTCAACTTGACCATATGAAAAAATATTAATTGTTAGTAGTAAATAAAAAACTTCTTTAAAATACCACTTTATTACAATATTTACACAACTATCGTGCAGATATATACATTAAAACTTAAAACGAACATTATAGCCTGTTAGAATTAGTAATTATAAATATTAAAGGCAAGTATATAAGTACTAATTCTGAGGTTGTTGATGACGCCTCACTAAGTTTTTTTCGTCGACCAGTGCGGCGGTGTCTTTATCAAGTTCCACGGCCCGCACAAAAGCCGATATCAAACCGAGAGCTGCAGATGGCTGATCGCTAGGCACCATGTGTCCTGCGCCGCGGATCATCACTTCGGTTAAATTACCGGCCTTTTTATAATATCTGTAAGCCAAATTCCAAACGATAACATAAAGCATTATACTTATTCCTATTGTGCGGTTGCGTTTTTTCTATTTAAATTTATTAATATCAAATTAGTCAATCCAAAAATATGTCAAACTCGAATGAGATATTTCAATTCTATCTACCACTGTTAGCATTATAGTTACCATCTATTTATGAGAATGAAACAAAAATTTGTATTAATTATAGTTTAAAGGACAGCCGGTGTTACATTGTGTTTTAAGTTTTTTGATTCTATTTTTTGAGAAAACGTTAATCATACCCTGCAAGTTTGCCGTCGTGGTACCACGGCATTCTCTTCGCCATTCGAAAATCAGAAGAGCCGGAAAATGAGAGGGAGTTGTAAGTGTTCACGGATGGATGGTAAGCTACAATGATATCCAAATGACCGCTGAAAATAAAAAAAAAAATTATAAGTTTTCTCTTGAGTTTGCAAGTAACAAAATCTAGTGATTTTTTTACGTTATAGTCTAGTATACTGCGGCAAAATATCAATATTTGAAATGTACATATTAAGGCACATTAAAATGAGTCGGAAGACCAACGATTTTAGCAGCCAAAGATCAAAAAAATTAAAGAACTGTTCTCAAACAAAAATTGAATTTGTTTTAACAAAAATAGCTGTGAAAATGCTATAAAACGAACACATTAAATATATATGTAACGTGATTAAACATAAATCAATTACTTGTAACAAAGTAAAAATTTCCGTACTTGTAAATCATAACTCTATAACTTTCCAATAATTCTTCCAGCCAGTGTTTTGCGCTCCCCATAAAATCTGGTACCAACTTTCTGTAAACTACTCCGATTGATGTAAAATTGATATTGCCAACGTGTAGTGCTTTCCGGACGTCGTCACGTTGAATGAAGTCCACGTAACCTCCCTCGAGACTTATGTCGTCTTGTAAGTAATTGTACAAGTTGGAAAGCCGCGACTCCGAGATAAACAATTGAAGAAGATAGTTGTAGTACTGGAAAGAGAATTTTTTTTTGGGACTACGGAGTCATTGTCAATATTACGTTTATTTTGAAAAAAAGAAAAACATATTGAACTTTTTTATTTTATTTTTGAAATCTTGTTATCGAAAACATTCAAAGCGAAATGATATCAATTAATATGATACACTCTCTCCAATACTGTTGTAGCGTCCTATGAAAAAGTTTTCATTATGTTTTCGCTAAAATAATTGCTTTACGTTTAAAATAATCTCATAAAATTTTAATATATTTCGAAACATAGTACATTTGCCATGTATCGAATGGAATTGAAAAATTTACGTCCATATACATAAAGCAATGGCCGAATCATATTTTTTTACATTATATAGACTAATGCCTGGTCACGATCCCACTTGATAAGTGGAGATGTAGTCCATGATAATAATTCGTATTTGCCTAGAATCTTAAAATAAAAGCTTAGGCGTAGAAAATTTATGTTATATTACGATATATTTAAAATTCTCCTCACCGCATAAGCCTTGAGCATCTCTCCGTTGTTTATGAACTGTGTGACAGCAGTCTCGAGGTGGTTCATGGCGTCGGCCACTTTATCATCCAACAGCCCAACCTCCCGCGCAAAATAGCTGTACCGCTGCAGAGTTAAAGGGTCAATGAACCCGTTGCCAATAGCTAGACCCTGAAACGACATAATATTTTATACTTCCCTTAGTTAAACACAGTGATCCTTTCTAGATGCAGAATCTTGAACAATGGTTAAATTTTTCGAAAAACGTTAACGAGCATTGTAAGAATATTATTTTGTACATAAAATTGTGTAACTTCATTAAAATCGTAAAATTGAAATTAAAGAATTTCACGAACTACGTTTTCTGTTTTCCTATTTTTTAAATGTACCTACTGTAATGAGGGATTTACTTTGAGGTATACTTTTTATAAAAATTACACGTTGAATTAAGAATCTGCTGCTTATAGTAGTCTGTAGTTATTAAAAAAAAAGGAGTCACATTTATGTTAATATATTGGATATGTCAGTAATGTTTGTTGTAAACGAATAGTTAACTGTTCTCTCCTACAATTGCATTTACAGATTCAGTATTACCTGTAGATTAATAGGCTCGTCTTCTTCACGATGCCAATGAATTTGTACCGCCAGCGAGGGTATGTGCTTCCCGGCGTAGGACTCCCCCGCCAACGTCAAGGGTGCTTTTCGTAGCTCCGGGAACAATATCAGGAACTGTTGTAGAGCTGTGTAGAGGTTTTCACCAATCTGTGTCACAATTATAAACTCAAAGAAACTTAACGAAATCTCTGTTTTAAATAGAATTTGTATAATCATTTTTATTCGTTAATCGTTTACTACTGACAGTTCGCAAAAACTATATATCTATATCTTTCCTTTGTGATTTATTTATTCATCGATTAATAAAACTTTTGTTACCACATAATACATAAAGTAGCAAATAATAAGAAGATGACATTATGAAACGTCATAAAATATGGATAAAATTTATATTTTGATTCGAAAATCATTCAGCTACAAAGTATTATAAAATCCCATTAAATAATAAAGGTTTACATCTCGATCACGAAAAGAGTAGTTAGTAACAAAAAACTCGGCAATGTATGTTAGTTATCTTTATTAAAATATTTTAACATACTGCGACCTACCCATAGTTACAAAATAACACGTATTTTTCAAACTATAACACAACAATGTGGTGCACCCACACTAAAGCAACAAAAATGGTCACACCACATCTCGTCAGACCTTTACTGTATTGTAAATTTTTTGTTTGATTATTTCTCGCTAAAATGAAAATTAAATGTATTTGTTTGATGAAGTGCTCACCGTGGTCTGGTTCGTAGCATAACCACGATCGTCGTCTGTGAAACTGAAACCAGTGCCTACAGGGTTGTCGATGAAAAGGAGCGAATGATTTTTGCCCCAGGAGTATTCTATTCCTGCAAACAGATTCACATTCAATAAAGCTTACACTTCGTAGAAATCATCATAAGATAAAAAATTAAATACTGAACACAACCATAAACTGATGTTGGAATGTTTTCAACACACTTAATGTGACTTATTAGAATATATTTTATTAACATATTACCATCTTTTCAAAATCTACTAAAACGAAGAGAGCGTGTTACCTAAACCGATTACTGCCCATTTGTTGTGCACAAAATATGAATAAGTTCTAAAAAAAACAACAAAAATCTACTAAATATTATGTTTCTAACCCCAAAACCAGATTGAAACTAATGGTCCTTTGCCGTGGACAAAAAAAATGTAGTAAAAAGTTCAAATGATATACCTTCTAAAGTGCTACTCTCTGTTACACGAAACGGTCCTATTTCAGTGAAGAGGCCGTAGAGGGACGAGGCCCCCGGTCCACCTTGCAGCCAGATAATCCAAGGTGTCTCTTCTACCGCCTTGTCCGCCACGGGGAAGTACCAGAACCAGAGATTGGAATTATACTCCTTGTCCACCTAATAAATAAAGTGTTAATTAGTTTGAATATAATAATAACATATTTTTCTTATCACTATTGATATGTTTATTATACAGTTTTCTCCCTAGCATAACCCTATGATAGCAATGTCGGATACATAGTATGAGACCTATTAAAATTTATTACAATAATATATTTTACGATCTGCAAGTGGCATAAATATAGAAACGAGGTTAAGATGTTTTTATGAATAAATAGATAACTTGTACGAGTGAAGAGAAACGACAATTTTCCCTACCTACCGATGTTTTCTGCGCCGGGTTTAGGGTTCCGTACCAATGAGTGACAAACGAAATCTTGTTACTAGGCTCCTACCGTCCGTCCATCCGTCTGTTTGTCTATCTGTCCGTCTGTCAGTGGGCCCTTTATAATAAACTCTAACTAAATGCTTTTGTAAAGAAAGCTAAAGAAAATAATTAGTTTTACTATATGAATGGCGCGATGCAAATGTGTTATGAATATATCTTAAGACCAAACGCATACATTTAAATATCACGTATATAAAAATTATAAAAATAAATAAGTATCAACTAAATCTACATAACTAACGAATAAGAAAATAAACAGACTAAGATATTCATAAATAAATTATTAAATATTGTTTTTCTTATAATCTTAGTATTTGAATGATGCTAATGATTTACAGTTTATTTTAACATTGTTAAAATTACCTCGCTTTTTGCCATAGGTCATAATGAAATAATTTTTATTACATTTGTTATTGTGGGTCACATTGTAAGCCTTTGTTGAAGTGTCGTTCACCTTATTTCTTTATACAAAGTTGTTGAATTAACATTAATTTTAAATAAAGGATGCAAAACTTGTTTTAGTTTATTGATATAAAAAAAACCTTAGATATTTAAATACATTATGGGTATACGAATACAATCATTGTTTACCAACATCTTTGGAATTTAGACACTCAAAACTTAGGAGCCCCTGCCTTAGTACAGATTTTCTATAATTTTTTTAATACATACTTAATTATTGAAATAAAAAAGAACATAAAAATTGTGATAAATTTGTTCTTCTCCACCTATCCACACCTTTTTCTACCTTTTTTTTTTTGTTTGCGCGGGGAAAATGCATTGCTGCACCGTACCCCCCCCCGTGGGAGGGGGAGGCGTGTG
>DWQX01002054.1:0-23749 GCA_018245475.1 Pharmacophagus antenor
GTATTAATATATATATATATATATACATAGTCCTAAAAGTTACTATTATATTCTAGGCAAGTTCGTAATAATTATTACTAATTAAAGTTAAAGTAAATAAGTCGTTACTAATTAACTCCATAAAGAATTTAAATTCACCGGCACATCTTTGCTTGTGTTTACCACTGTATGCCTTCATTAAGTGTATAAAAACCGTTTTCACCTTTGGAACCCTGAATTATTACATGACGTATCTTTAATACCAATTTCATCGGGCACAGGATGTAATCGAATTTATCGTAGGACTGTATTTACAAACCTTTTTTAAACCTTTATAATAATTAATGAAAAAAAAAAACACTGGAACTGGGTGTATGTTATGCACGGATAAAACGCTGCTTAGAACAACAAATAATGACAGATAGAGGTGCCAATGAACTTTGCCTTTTAGCTACAAATGTTGAAATATGACGTATAAATCTATCATACCCATTTCTCTAAACATTTGTAAGTTTCATAAAGATAAATGGAACAAACATTAGTAACGGCGATTGTATCGATCCCTATTCTTCTTTTCCAATGTAGACAATAACAACTCATTTCACTTGAGATAAACTTTAATGTTACAACCCTACACTAGCCTCCGATACTAGTGGAAACACTACAGGTGAACGGCCGAACAGGCAACGCGCGCTAACTAAATTGCGTTCACCGATTTACAAATGACTGTGTATTCTTAATGATCCAACTTATCGACAACTGTAGTCAACAAGGTCGCCCGTATACAAATGTGACTAATATAGAAAATGTTCACAATACCAACGATAAAATAAGATAGTTCTTTTTTGCTCAATATATTTTTGTTGTTTTCATCAATCAACAAAATTACTTTAGACGCGAAGGTACTAATGGACCTTGTTAATAAATCCGTATAATATGTTTTTATAGATATACTTGTCTTTTTAAGATGAGGCCACATTGCATTCACCCGTTCCCAGGCGATAAAGTAAAATAGTAACTACATATTTTAAGATTTTTATACTTATTTGTGAGGGCATTCTGTTCCGAAAAAATAAACGCTTGAATCGAAATCATTTGGTTTTATGTAATGTATAATAATCATTAGACAACGAATAAATAAGGAAATAAACAGCTTATCAGCTTAACAGCAAACAGACGAAAGTAACAAATAATCCCAATAACATAATACTAAGTTGTAAATGGTAACTAAATTAGTATACTAATTATCATACCTATTTTATACAATAAAACAAAAGATTTATCGTATTATACCAATTATATTTTTGGACTATTTTTCTGATAGCGGAAAATGTTTTACACAAAGATAATTAAAAAAATAAACAAATCTAAAGCACCTGCCACCTACGCGAATTAAAAAAAAACAGCTCGACATTTTCGAGTTATGGATTCTATCAATGTATTGACTTCAGAGTTATGATTAAAAATATGTTACAGAGAGAATATTCATAAATCGCATTTATTTCATTTGAGACATTTAATAATTTATATTTAATATTGTATAAGTAATGATATATTACATAAATAAATGGACATACGACCTAAGTTCACGTAAATAAATTTATCATTTAACTTTCGAGAATTCCATATAAGAAATAATTTTATAACAAATACTTCTAAGTGTTGTTAAAATATGTTAAACATTATTATAAAACTACACAAATCGAAGTACAATGATAATTTTAAAAAATTCATTTTATGTACCAATACCTATTAAAATACGCTGATTTTTACTTATGTATCCCATGATCTAAATACATGTTATGCGGTTAAAATTAACAAACACAAACATGTCAAGTGAACATAAAAATATTTTGGCACTCAAAGAATTACTAAAGCAGATTCTTTTATATAGATAGAACTCCATGTAAATATTACAAAAAGACATAAAACTACTACGTATTTTTTAAATTTGGCAATAATTCGGTCCCGCTAGTAACAAAAGCAACAATTTGTTTAACATGTGTACAAATAAAAAGGTATGCATCACAGAGCCGCAAATATCATCGCTATTAAAGATCGCCAAGTTTACTTAAAGCATACATAAGAGTTTTTGTGTGATGGGTAACCTTGACTGGGGTCCCCCTGGCAACTGTGGGAACGATCGAGTGCGCTGGTTTCGCTTCACCCCGCTCACGCGTCTGGAGCCCATGTGAGCGATGCAGACGTGCTACATCCGCCCGATGCGAGCCAAGTGTAAAGTCGCCAAGCGGCTGGCTGGTACAGGACGTCCTTCAAGTTCAAACGACGAGTGAATATTACACAGTTGTGATCAACTTCACTATTTTTTTAACTTTACTATTTTTAAAATCTATAAATTTATGTACAATCCCATTTAAATTGTATATCCTAATTAATATACATTATTAAAATTGTACATATGAGAACTAGACGTTCATTCAAAACTGGAAACCTTACAATTACAAAAAAAAATTAAAATAAAACATTACAATCGTTCTGATAACACAAATAAATAATACACAATTACCCAAGAATCTAAAAAACACGTTTGGACGGGAAAAAGTAAGAAACCATGGAATTGTTTCAAAACAAAAAATGAACTATAGTTACAATATTACAGTACTGAAACAAATGTTTTTTGACAAAAAGTAGAACTAACAATAAATAAATATTTAATAAAACACAAATTATGAACACGAAAAAAAAACGTTGAAATAGTATAATATATTTTTTCCTTTGCTAAATCAACGAATACTTCCAATGAAACAAATATTAATACAATAATTAAATTAATAATTATTTTGAAAATATATTTTCAAACAATTTTGATCCTTGAAGAAAATTATTATAACATATAACAAATTCGGAGTTGCATCACATATAAAATTTATAATTAAAAAAGTACAAAATATAAGAAAAACTAAAACATGAATATGAAAAAAATATTAAGAACTAATATTTCTGAAAAAAATTACCAGTCTCAACAAACTAAATTGAAGTCTGGAGGCCCTAGTTGTACGCAACTTGACATTGCGATTTAAGTGTTTATTTATCAGCCTTTGTTACAATGAAAAGATTAACGATGCCGTCGCATGCACAGAGTAAGTACTGATACGGACTTTTACATAATGTTTTCGTAATTTGCGTTAAACCACCATACTAACATTGGTAATACAATATAGACAACTATCCACTCAAACCTCGATTTAAAACTAATAGACTTTATTAATATTAGAGAATTGTCTGATAACATAAAAGAAATAAAAAACATAAAACAAAAACGTCAATTAAATATCCAATTACTATTCTTCTAAACTATATAATAGTTTAAATTAAAATGATTGCTCTGTGTACTCGTTGTTTGTGTGCATGTGTGCGTGCGTGTGCGTGCGCATGTGTGCGTGTGTTCATCTACGTGTGTGTATGTGTCTGTGAATCATTAATCACGTTTATTGTATATTGGCATTCATTTGTGGATCAATTGCTCGAATAAAATGCCGCGGCCAACTTTGTTATTTATCTCAAACGCTGCGCACGTTCATGAGCCACTTGAAAGCGTGTTATGTAACTAGAATTAAATAAATGAAATGTTTTATCCTGTTCAATGAATCCAATATAAAGCATTAAAAAAAACTTCGCTTTAATAAATTAAAATACGTTTGTTTAGAAAATTTATTCAAAAGAAATTCTTAATATTGGAAAGATATTATATTGTTATTAGTACATTGTCTGTAAATGATTGTCTGTAAATGAATGATTGATGAAATCTTTTCTCGATTATGGTTGTCCGTCTTTGGAATAAACTTCCAACCGATATTCGCAGGTGACCATCGTAGGCAATTTTTAAAAAATAAGCTCAAGTCTCATTAAGACAAAATATTAGGTTGGTAGATGAATCACTTATAGCTTATTTGTGTACGTTATTATTATCTATTCATTCATACTATTTGTATATATATACATATATAGGTAGTGTTATATATTTAGTTTTACTTTTATTTATTTGGTTTAACAATTTATTAATTTATTTACATAGTATATTTTTATCTGTATTATTAGTATTAATTTTATAAGCTATTACATGTATTAATCATGCAATTATTGTCTATCCTAACGTTAACTATATCTTTATTTTCCGCTACTACCCAAAGATTGGCGGGAAGAAATCGCTTATAGTGATAAGTCCGCCTTTGTACAATTTTATTTCATAGACCTAACATGTAATTGTTTTTCATGTACAATAATGTATTAAAAGGAAAACATTTTTTTATTAGACAATCACGTCAAAACTGTTAAACATAACGATTTTGATCAAGGGCGACTTGATTTTTCAATTCGTTATAATACATTTTTGAAATTCCATAGATCCTTTTAATTTTTTTTTTAATTTACTCTTACACTCTGTGAAGGTAGATACTTTATACCGAGGACTGTAAAAGTAGATTAAAGCACACCAGTTATTCTGCCGTCAGGCAGTAATATGCACTACTGTGTTTCGGTTTGAAAAGTTACTTTAGCTACTGAAATTAGTGCGTTAAATAAATATGTAATGTCCGTAAGCGCCGAATGCTGTGAGTAATCGCGAAAAAATTGTATAGACTTGAGATGAAAAGCATGATTCACCATCAGATAAACATCATACTCCTCTTGATGACGTTCGCTTTTAAAATAACATTCTCAAACCTAAAGAAAATTAATACCTCTTTCACATACAAACTCGTTAAGATTATTTAAAAACAAATTACCAAATTACAATTACTTACTACGAATTTTTTTGGCAAGAAATTCACATTGAATTAGAAACTTGTATTTTTTAATACGGTTATATTTTCATTAAATAATGACATTACGCAATAGAGAAATGTTACGTAAAAGTGTTATATTCGCAAAAAAGCAGGCAACGTTCAGAGCCTGTGGTTTTACGTAATACTTAGCGTTATCTCTCGCGCGCCTTCAATTCTGTAATTAACAAAAGACAAACCTCCGTAGCGTTAACGCGACTCGTTTATTTGCCGCCGCGACTTACCACCCGGCGTGGGCGGTGTGCCTCATTTAATGGAGCAATAAAAAATCTTCGACTGCGCTTACGTAATCCGTATTATTTCCGCATCGGGACGGCTGCCGAGTTCAACGAGCGTATGAATTTTATCTTTCAACCGTAAACTTGTAAATTTTAATATTAACTAAATACATGTTAAAGTTTATTTAAGATAAAAATGATGCAGAAATGAAAAGCTTGTTAGGTTTTAAACCGTGCCCTGTATACTATTAAATATTTAATCGATAATCAAACTCGCATAACGGGACCTAGATGATAAATGAATTAGTTTTATTTTTATAAATATAATTGATGAGAGATTTATACTCATTATTATTTAAAATTATTCCATCGACATGATCACAGCACATTCGACTTATCGTACTTCAAAGTGATTTGCAGTTTTTTTGCTCAATTAGTTCTGTTTTTCTTGCTTGAAAAGCAGACACGTTCAAGCTACAGAACTTTAGTTAATCGCGTTGTTTATACAAAGTACAACGCGTCAAATGATAAAGGAAATTAAACCTAATGAAGAATAATGAAAGCTGATCGAAATACTAAAACGAGAAAATTATAGAGTACGAAGAACATTGACTAAACACAGTCGTACATTGTATTATGATGTACTATAAAGTTTTTAATATCAACAGTAAACAAGCAAAAAGTTGTCTAATTATTCTTTACATAAATATACTATATAAAACTATAATGTTAAGACTTTTGGGTTGTTTAAAATAATAAAGAATTTTATTTGCGCAACAGGTACGAGGAAAACTGCGTAAAATGTTTAAGGATATTATCGTTGGCCGAAACCGGAGTTCCTCCGCTCAGACTGATTCACTGATTAATTCTTAAAAAAGACAAGAGAAACTGTAATGTTAAAGAAATACTTAAATCGAAAATAAACTAGTACCAAAAAGAGATAAAAACTATAACGATCGAAATGTGTTTATTAAACCTTAACGTGGCAGATGAAATAGGATAACAAAATCACGTTTCAGGTATAAAGAAGAAAAAATTATTTGGCTCTAAACTTAAACGTTTGCCCATTTCTTTGTTTTACCCTCTATATTGTATTTCACAATCGCCATTCATCATTCAGACCGACTATAAATCTCAAATTAGAGACATTGTAAAATTTTATGAACTTCCAACCACAGGTAGAGCTCATATTTCTCTTTAGTTAAATAACTTGCCAAAAGGAAAGACATGTAATGTTTCTCAAAGCTGTCTAAAGGGGCAACTGAAATACTTTAACTTGGTTTCTCGAGTAACATCATAAAATTAATACATTGATTCAAACAATTAGTCCTTTATTACTATACGAAAATAGCTAAAATATCACGTCACATTTTGTAGTTAAATTTGAATAAGGATACTCATAAATTCAGACAACGTTTTATTATAATAAAAGTGACGCATTTCAATAGATTTCGCACTACGGGTGGCTCCTGAATACAATGGATCTAAGCATATGATTCTATTGTGTATCTTGTAAAGAAAGTCGGAACGAATGGTAAATCGGATCACAGCGTCGTTCTGCGCACGTCCTATCCGTAGAAACAATTCTCGGCCCGTATGTGTATTCAACGCCGTCGCTGCCCGGCATTATGCAACATCACAAAAGAAGCCAAAGAAATTCCGCTGTTTCTTTATCCGACTTTCGAAAGAATACACACGGCTCCGCTTTTTGCGCACAACGTCGTAAATCAGTTGGGCAATGGTCAGTACGAAGGTCGAGTGATAGGCTGGTCTCCTTAGGTTTGTCGGTCAGCTGTGCAATGACGTGACAAAGGTATTAAAATTAACTACTCTTTCAATATTTTTTACCTAAATTTATTATTACAATTTTAATGTACATTTGCCCAATAGTTAACTTAAACCGCTTTTACGCTTTAACACCACATATTGTTATTTGAAAGTTTTGAAATTAAAAGCAACCTCAATACATCCCAAATTTAGAAAAATATCACTGCAGGTAATTGCACTAATTAAAAATGAGGTAAAGTATAAGAAAAAACCGCTAGTCGCTTTAATTCCGTATAACTTGAAAAAGCGCAGTATTTAAAAATAGAAGACAATAAGTCTAACTATTATAATATCTATATTGAATAGAAGCTGTGGCGCCTATTAAATATCTCCCAGGATGCGTAAGTAACAGTTATTGTTTGGGCTCGCATTGTGCTGCCAATGACAGATAAGAGGCGCGTAATGAACAAGCATGCAACAATGGTAGCCTCTCAGGAAACAAGGCGCTCCCACAAACGAGGCAAGTTAATGACGCTTTAAATCTAAACGCAATGCGCATCCTGAACATCTGGAAATATAAATATGTTTATGATGCGAGGGCACTGATATTGAACAAGTGTATAATAATTATTGACAATACGCAAAACAATATTTCTTTTAAAATAAACTCTGTTTTATAATGATTTTTTTTTTCAAACTGTTATTACTCTACAAATATTGAAAATTGAAATAAAAAAAATAATTATAGCCTTTTCTAGTGCATGCACAAGTCAAATCGCATACACTAAACTTTTCCTTTCAATTTCATGGATGTACATATTTGTAGTATGGTAGTAATTTCATTTTCTTTAAAATCTTGAAATATGACTAATATTCAAATAACGAAACGATCAACGACATTCCTTGTACGATAATACAAGAAGTGGTTACACCTATTGCGCCCGTAAAGCCAACTTTCTCCACGAATCTCTTCAATTTCAACGCTGGTTAACAATCCAATTTACAAATGAATACGTTATCGAACCTTTTTTTACCTATATACGATTCATTTTAACCGTTTGTATTGTATATCGCCTAATAAATTTTATATTTATTGTCATTACTATTTTAATTTCAATAAACATACTCGTACGTAGGTACGTACCCACGTACGTACTTTACTTTCTACCTAAAATTTCATAGTTTTTTGAGCTAATTAATATTAATTTAATAAGCTAATATTTTACATCTATACCATCTATATAGTTTTTAGAACTATAAATAAGTATACATTGAAAACTGTTCCGCAATTATTTGCTCGCAAATAATTTGCATTGTAATAAATCAAACCATCAAATGACAAGTTCATGAACCGCCGAACAACATATCTCCAAACTAAAAATTAACGACTTACTACAGTTGTTCTTAAAACGTACAATAAGTATAGAATATAACATAGGTTATATCGATACAAATCTGAAAATACAAGCAAGGTGCCAATGTAAGACAAAATTATCATACATAATGTAAAATGCTATATCCTTATAGTTGCAAAAGCGCAGATTGAGCGATTATTACTGGCTCTCCGATATGCGGAAATTGAATGGGGCCGCAGCTATTGTTTATTGTACGTTATACTCCACTTGGCGACTGATAACCAACTCACAAAGCTATATTAGTGTTTAATTTATTGCAGTTAGATATACAAGTTTATGGATGGAATAAGAATATTATGATTATTCTCCTGTGATACATGTATAAAAAGCGAATAAAATTATAAACATGGTGACCTATATGAAACAATAAATACTGTTAAATACTTGTAATAATTGTACCGTGACTAAAGGAATAAGTTTTATTGTTATATCAAGTTGTATCTACAATACAATTTGTCAAACACGTTATATTTAAAAAGAATAGAATAAGTCTATTTATGGTAACAAAAACTTCTAATGCAGGAACAATCGTGATCATAACATTTGCCAGTTGCCAATTTCTATAAATCTCTACAATTATGCGTAAATGATATATTAGTCACTATTTGCGAGCACATTCTCAGTCGTAATAAGAAAACATAACTGCTGATTTATTCCAAAATAACTTATAACAACTTTTTAATCGGTAGATTTTGTAAAGAAATGCTTTGGACAATAATAAATGTTTATAATTGATAATTCAACAGCAGTGATAATTTTAAACAGCTATGGAGCACGTAAGATCAAAATTAAAACACTAATAGACGCTTTCTTACATTAACGGAATGCGACGCGGAACTGCGTTTCCTGTACTACAGGTTGGCGAAAAGTACACCTGGCGTACCTTTCATTAAGAAACATAAAACCTTTACTAAGAAATATTGCGTATAATTTTTTATTTTAAATTATTAATTTTTAGAAGAAAAATTGAAATTATTTAGAATGCTAAATATTTGAGACCGCGAATACGACTGTTCAGTTTTAGATAGAAATCTCTTTTAATAATCGATACGTTAAAACTTTCAGAGGAAAGTTAGAAACAAACGCCTTATTTATATAATATATTGCTTTCCAATTTACAATATGTCATTACATATTGTAATGACATATTGTAGGAAGGAATATGTTTCTTAAAAATATTCACTAGTATGTTATATACGATAGGCTCGGTTGACTTTGTCTTAATCATCTCTGTTTCTTTTTTATGATTCATTAACTTGAATTGTAAACTTTTCGTAATAATAAACGTATATATATATTATAAACACATTCTGTATAAGTTCGAATTGCAATAATTATAACGTATTTTAGATACCGTGAGAGAGCAAATTCTCTCACAATATATATTAAATGTAATATATATTGTGAGAGAATTTGCTCTCTACATACTAGTGAATATTTTTAAGAAACATATTCCTTAAAAATACACGCATATCTCGTCACTTGCGCCGTTATCGCGTCCGAACAGCTGCCGGACTGGTTTGTCCACTTGCCGGATTGATTTAACGTAAACGCACCATCGGCGCTGTTGCCTCGCTTTCATGCTCTCCCAGTGCTTTATTATCGATTAACTATACTGATTTCTGCTCATTGAATTTGTATTACAGGAATTGAGCGCGACCATTTATCGGTTATAGTAAACAAATGCGTTGGATTGGTGTAAGGGCGATTTGTTCTTGATATTGTTTCGTTTATATATTCGTTTTTAAATTTGATAAATCATTAGTGACTAATACGTTGTTAGTTAAAGATAATTAATTTCCTGCTTATTTTGTTATATTAACACGTTGAATGTTACGAGGGACACCAATGACCGGCACCTAAAGCGTGAAAAATGTGAAAAAATTAAAATGTTTATCTTGCATTGTTATCATCGTTAATGGAATATTGAAAATCTGATGCAACGAAAAACAATTTATTGAATAATAGATTATTCACCAAGTCAAGGACTCGGCCTTCAACGTGTTAACCCTTAGCACTCCGTTGGGTTGTCTACGGAGCCATCTGTCATTTGTTCGGCAACTTTCTAGACTTCGCTATGGAGCCATGTATTTTTATCATAATTACTCTTAAGATGACACAATTTCGTTCTCGTTGACTATGGCTTATCAGCAGGTAAGTTGAGCTCAGTCTGTTTATTGTAACGAATACACAATTTTTTTTTCTTTTTATAGTGAGCAACGACACGAAAACTTGCGGAGTGCTAAGGGTTAATATTTTTAAGTTTCTAACCATGCCAAGAAATATAACAATATTAAACAAGTTACACTTTCAAGAAGTTTTATATTTGGATGAGATTGAAAATTTCAAATAAATAAATATAACATCCAAAAAATAGTCTTTGTTTGTGTCTACACTATTATTGTGTAAAAAATTATCTAGTTTCATTATTAACGTTCAGAGATAAAAATTTTATTACATTAACTAAAGCTAGACTAAAATAATAGTATATCAAGTGATATTATACTTTGTAAGGTCCACATTTTATTTACGAAATACTATAATTATCACTATTTATACCCCCTAAAGCGTCATCACGAACTGCTGAACGCTATGCACTTTGTATTTCACCAATTTACTGAAGTAAACTTTCAAATTTTTATTTCTTTCGCTCTTTAGTATTTACATGTATTATCTCACTTTTTATATCTCGCCCCATTAAACACAAACGTGAAAATGATTGCTTAACGTAGAATTATTTTTAAACAAACAATCTTTTAATGAAAAATGGGTGACTAATGCAAACCTCTGATAGCAATATTTACATTATTATCATTCTATAATTTAATTAATGGATGTGATCGATTTACGCAATTACGAAGTGCTTAGACATATATTACAACATTCAACATTTACATTAGATCTAGATTTTTCCTTATCAATAGCCTTGACTCAAATCAAATGTTTTAATTAAACTATTTTATCTATTTTTAACAATGCTGTTCATTTTCTAAATCTGTGCATGCCTTGATGCATATTTTTAATAACATTAATATTATAGGTGACCCACAGCAACTTTTAATATTGAGGAAAATCTTGACATTTACTTTTAATTCAATCACCTGATAAGTTTAATTAATTCATGTGAATATTTCCATGGTACATATCCAAAAAGAAAGTTTTATAATTTTTATATCAGTTAGTATCTTTTATACAAATAATATTCTAAACCAGTGAAGTTTCGAAACCGATAACAGAAATTTCGTCAGTGTATATGCTGGCAGATGATAAAAAAGATTATAAATTATTATTTTTAAATAATAATGAATCCATTTAATAAATGAACACATACAAAATTCTAGAAAAAGACTGAAGTACTAATTAAATCAATTTCATATGTTCTCATTTGTAAACAATAATTTTTCTTATAATACCAAGTATTATTATTAAAAAAGATTGTATATGCAACAGTAGTATAACATGTCTGGTTAACTTTGAATATTAAATGTAATTATCTAAAACACAACAATTCATTGAATATGAAATAAGAACAATTTTAAAATACTTTAGCACTTTGTAACACGAAAAAAAAATGGCAACAAATTGGAAATTTGTTTGCAAATATTTCATTTAAGAATTTATTTTAATATAACATGAAAAGAAATTAATTGATGTCTCATTACAGTAAGACTTAAATAGAAAGAAAAGAAACAAATTCTCTGGAATTTGTAAGGGTTGTCTGAATGATATCATGATTTTTGTACAAACATATGAACTTAAAGAGAATATGCTGAAATTAAAAATAACAAATGTTAATATGTAATGAATGGAAATAATATTGATGTAGGAATTGTTAATATTTCCTTTAGGATAATTTAAATTAGGACGATAAATAATATATCAAAACTTTAGCTTGTTAGGTCAAGCTCACAAAAGTACCAAAATATCACCAACTCATTCCTGATTTAAGCTCTCAAGTAGAACAAAATTATTTAAAATACTCTTTCTAAACTTTGCTTTACTTCTTTTTCTGTACTAATTTGAGTACTTTAATCTTAAGAAAAAAAAATCACAAAAAATATTTTTGTCATAAAAAAATCTGATTGCTTTACCTTAAATAGAGATTAAAGTTGTTAAGAATTGCTAATAACAACTGTCTTAGAACAATGTATTTATTTCTTTTTAATGCTAATAGGGTTAAAATCAATATTTAATACTCATTTGGTTTCATACATCATATGATTATGATTAAGTTATTTGTAAATCCTATTAAAACTTTTAATAAGGTAATAATAGCTACCAAAATATTAAAACTTCACCACTAGAAAAACATTTGTTAGTAAATATTTATTATTCAAGTGCCTTTTTATGTCTTATTGTTTATAAATTTGAAGATATGAAACCATGAAAAATGTTTTGGTGACTGCCAATTTTTATTTAATGATTTATTTTTATACATATACATAAGAATTAAAGAAATCTAATTTAAATACATACCTAATATATAATACTGAGGCACCATTCACAATCCTCCTCCAACCTAAAGGCACAGTTATAGTCTGTGGAAATTCACTCTGTGCAGTTCTTTGCTCTGGAGATTCAGTGTGATGAGGCACAGCAGGGGATGGTAACACAGCCAGCACTACACCATCAGCTGTCCGTACAAGCTGTGGTGCAGAGCAACTGTCCCCTTCACTAACTATTGTCCTACTCACTCCAACTTGCTGATTCAATATGTTAATACTTTGATTCACAATTGATTGATGTGATGCACTTTGTTCTAGGAATTGATAGTTCACATACCCCTTACTCATAGATATCTCCCTCTCACTACAGTTTGTACCTTCACTTACTTGTACTGCACTCTCAAAATGATTTTCAGTATGACGGAGTGGTACTGGAAGCATGGAGGGCATATTATCTGAACTAACTGGACATCTCTGATATGTTGCTATTTCTCCTACCTCAGGAACCCTACCCTGAAATGTCTCTACACTGTACTCTGCAGCAATTGAGGTGGGACAATCCCTTTTAACAATGTTCTCTTTTTCAATAGGTTTATCTTCTTTAAGTGTCTCCCTTAAAAATTGCTGTGAAACATTAAAAAATTCCGTTCTTTGCGTAACATTTTCTTCAAACGTACTTTTAGCATTTTCATTAAAATTCTTATAAATTACAGCAGGGGGATTCCTCGGATCGTTAAAATCTTGTCTGTAGACTGATCGCGATAAAGGGACTTGGTGGGGTATGTCGTGAATAGCGTCAAACAGGGCGCTTGCGGGCGGTAGGTCGGGGCCCGCGACGGCGTGCTCTAGCTGGCGCTCCGCCACGTACAGCAGCACGCGCGGCGCTCCCGCCACGCCCGCCACACTCGCGACGCCCGCTCGCGACGCGGCCACACTCGCGGGCTTGCCTGACATCCTCCACAATCATCACACTCCGCAAACGCCAGCTGCTCACTAGCTGGACGCGACCGGCAATCCACCGATGGTGGCGATGCAACTCCACCTCGCATCTCTTTCCACCATATGATCATTGCTCCGCGGCCTCGCTGCAACTTCTGAACATTTCACCATCCTAAATTTAACACTTTTTACATAGCACAAACTATAATGACTTTATGACGGGTTGTATAGTGGTGATAAATAATTTTATGGCGGAGCCCTTTTCGGCCCCATTGTGCAACTACTCTATAAATCAGGTAGACAGTACCTTTAAGCTACTGTATTTTTCATTACGCTAGGATCCATATTGACAATTTAGAACGTAAAAAGGTCAAAAGTAAAACTGTCTTCATTTCTATACACTAATGCCTCACAAACACTATTTATTATAACACAATGTTTACATACATGTAGTATGTAAAACAATTTAGGCGTTCAAATAAACACTTAATATCCAAAATTCTTTTCCTTACATCGTAAACGATGCTTACGAGGTGACACTACGAACGAACATTACGAACAACGAATGAAAGATCCTGAGATACTAAAAACGACTAATAAATATAGTCACCTACGCTCATTTCTTTGACCCATTCAAATGTATATTTTTCGATTGGTAGGGTTATAGTGTAGGTTATAGCTACCTTGGGAAATAGGAATAACCAATAATGACGTTCGACTCAAAGACTAATTTACTCGCGATTGGTCACAATTGCTATCTCAGGATAAACTCAAGTTAACTTAAAGGTCAATTTTCAAATCAGAACACATCAAGAAATTTAGAAAGAGATACTGCATCAGTTTTAAACGCTACCTAGTGAAATTTCGTAGAACTACTTGACAATTTAATGCTGCTTTACTTAAAATGTCTACGTAAAATTAATTGTACTAACGTTTTAAATATCTAACCAAATTTACATAAATACTAATATTTATTTTATTTTTTCACAAAAGTGACGATGTTTTTATTTTAGAAATATTTATTAATGGGTAGCAACACTTGTTTGCATAGATAATCTAAATAAAATTTAATACTAGAATAATAATATAATATTAAGGTTTTTAATTTATTTTCTGTTAACTAACCTAAATCTTATCATAAATAAATAGTACAAAAGGATGCTTTTCAAAATAAACTTTTATGAAACATGATGTTACGCTGTAGCGAGTATTATAGTCTACATTGTAATAGTATTAAATGTCACTATCAGATTGACAATTTAAAACTTCGATTAATACCACAAGCGTTATTATAACAAATTGTATTCAATAACTAATATAAAATAATGAAACGTAAAATTGCTGATATTCAAGAACAAGAATCAAGGTTAGATTTTATGTTTTTGAGGTTATAATTGTTATATTTTTCTGATTGCGACTGCATGTATAACCATATTTTTAGACCTATGTATATACCTTTGATATATTTATTTAAATAACATTGCTTATTTCAGGTTGTCTTCGCGTCTTTTTAATAAATCTAACAAATTCACCGATAAACTATCTATAGAGGCCAAAACATCGAAAAATGAAGTACGAAAACCAGTATGGTTTGACGACGACGACGAACAGTTTGTTGAAAACACGATTTCTTCTTCAAAAGACAATGATTTATATGCAAGTAAACTGAAACTGAAATATGAAATGCTAATGGGCACACCAAAATGGGCAAATCTAAATAAAAAATTAAAAGAAGATGAGGAATATGATAATAAAATTTTGAGAACTGTTGGCCATTTGCAGAAACAGAAGTTAACAGGTCTTCGTAAAGATCTTATAGAAATAAAAAAGTTTCCTAAAATAAACAATGAAACAGGTAATGAAGGACCAGTTATATCATGTCTGGAGTTTCATCCCAAAATGAGTGTAGTTCTTGTAGCAGGACAATCTGGAGTTGTGTCTTTGTTTTCTATTGGTGGAGACGTCAACACAAAACTTCACAGTTTCAAATTAAAAAAGTGGAATGTTACTGCAGCTCAATTTACACCAGATGGTTCACAAGCTTTTATTGCATCTAAGATTAACCATAACTATTGTATTTATGATTTAATTAAAGCAGAACCTAAACTTATTCAGTTGCCAAAAATTGTAAAGAGGCCAAAAATGTTCAAAATATCTTCTGATGGGAAGTACCTGGCAGCAAGTGATGGGTTTGATGAGGTTTATATTATTTGTGCTAAGTCAAAGGAACTTTTACGTTCATTAAAACATAACACTAATATTAAGTCTTTTGCATTTAGTTCTACGTCTGATAAGCTCTTTTGTTATGGGATACAGGGAGAAATAACTGTATGGGATATATCGACATTTAAAGCTCTAAGTAAGTTCTATGACCAGGGTTGTGTAACAGCCTCCCAAGTAACTACGAGTCCCTGTGGAAAGCTATTGGCAACGGGTAGTGGTGAGGGGATAGTTAACATATATGAGATGAGCAATTTAACATTATCTGATCCTACACCAGTGAAAACAATATCAAATTTGACCACTAAAATAACAAATATTACTTTCAATAGTACAGCAGAAATACTAGCTTTATCCTCTGGATTTTATCCTAATGCTGTTAAATTAGTGCATTTGCCATCTTACCATATATTTTATAACTTCCCACATCAAACAAACTTGTTTCAAGTAGAAACAGTTAGTTTCTCACCTAATAGTGGTTTTATGGCAATTGGTAATAATAAGGGATGTGCTTATTTGTATAGACTTAAACATTATAAGAATTATTAAAGAAAATTTGTTTTTATTTTTTAACCCATTTTACTTTAAAAGGCAGAACAGGATTTGAATTTATATATTTTTTCCCACATTTTATACATATAATAAACAAATTCTACATTTATGTTATTTTTAAATTAAGATATAGAATAACTTTGATATTCAAAGTTTTTTTTAAATATATTATGTGGTATTTTATCGCTAGCATCATATTTAACACGTTTTCCGCTTGACGTAATTGGGTAGTTTCTCGTCAGGCCCAAATCTGACTGTCAGAGCGCCGTAATAATAAAGTATAATGGTGATATCATGATTTTAATTACTTTTATTCATCGAAAATTAATGAATATTAAATTATCTTTAATTTACCGAGAATAATAAAATACAAAATTGTTTTATTTATTGCAAATAATTTGTTTTCGAAATGGAAACTGACAAATTTATGAGCTAGAGAACTACCTGGCATTTCACTGCAGTTATTCCAGATTTTTTTATTTATTCGTGGAGTATACTTTTCTCAAGAAAGACTTATTCTCAGAATATTCATTAGACAGTATAGAAGTATAATCAAAAGCGCGAAGTAGTGATGACGAAGTAATAAATTTGGGAATATATTATAAAATGATACTATGTATATCTCTAATGATTTTCTGTTGTACATCCCAAATTTACATTAATGCTAAATCCATTAAATTTCTTAAAAAATCCAACTAAAATACATATTAACTTAATAAGAATAACGTCATCCATATTTGAGTGACGAGGCCCTCACGGAAGCACACGTGTCATCCAGATTGACCAGTAACGGAGCGACAAGAGTTAAAGCATCATCAATAATATATTGGAACTCGTACCAGGATCATTCATTTCTAAAATATAGAAAACAAAAGAAATGGTACATGTTTGTCTAGTTTTTACAAAATAGTATATATTACTTATTTAAGTATTGAAAGTGATCAAGCTAAATAAATAAATAATGCTAAAATTGCTATGAAGCTTTAACATATTATTGAATTTTTGGTTACATGACTTTATTAATTTGTCGAATATATTTGCTACCAATGCCACTTCTATATGGTTTCAGTTTTCGCCATGAGATATATAATACGACAAACAGAAAATTAATTTCGTCCCACTGTAACATGTTCAAGTCTTACTAATTTCGACATTGATGAAAATTGTGCGAATATTAATTAGATAAGAAATTGTTTTTATTTTGATTATCTATGATGGTTTAATACGACCTCAAGTTTACTTCGATGGTGATAGTCGGTTAGTAGTGCTTGTTTGACTGCAGAGGAACTGTTCTATAAGGCGGCAGATTGAAAAGAGGACGGTAACTAACCTTGTTAGTTTCAAAAATCCTACGACAATTAAATTTCAATTACAAAACGCTCGCAGAAATTTAGAAAACTGCATATAACGGCTAATAATTCATTCGCTCATCCTATTCTAGTGTCTAATCTATAAAATCCGAGAACTTGCAAAAAGTATATTTTTTTGCTGATTTTGAAAAGCGTCAATAATTTGTTAGTATATTATTACATATATTACTTTCCTTAATTTAGTCTGTATCCGCCAACACCATTTAAGCACTTTTTTGAAATATGATAAAGATAACAGTTTCAAACGTAACGCAATAATTTTTCTTTCTCAACACTTGGTTATAGATTATAGAACAAAAAGAAAAAGACAAGTACAGCCGGGACAAAAAAGTTTATTTTAAGATTAAGATAAAATGTAAGCTTTTAATTTTACTACGGGAATAGTAATGCAGAGCACCTAATGTTATAACTAGCTCTTGCATCACACAATAAATGGATAAACATTTAGCTAAAAAAGATAATTTAAAACTAACCTTTTATCTATTACGTGTAAACAATGCAAGCAAACAAGATCACTGCGAGTTAATTGTCAATACTACAGCTTATAACCACATAAATATACACAGTACCAGAGCCTGTTTTTCTTCACTCGCATTTCTTATCAGTCAATGTTAAAGTCGCATAAACGCGCTGAATAGACAATATTTTAGAAGTGAAGAAATAAGGCTCGTGGGTTAAAAAATCACAGAAATTATAAATTGAATGTTACTAATAGATGCTTTTGCACCATATAATAATGGACCTACTACTTATTAGTTTTTCAATACATTACCATTTTAACCGCAATTGTTTTCATAATTTAAACGTGATAAACACTACATAGGTAGTAGAGATAATGGTGTGTGTATATAAATTAAAGAATAACAATGTATCAAAGGTGTGAGAAAGGGATTGGAATATAAAGATTTTTTTTTATTTACGAAAACTAAGTGTAAAAACAGGACTGTAGTAAATTCTAATACAAAAACGCAGTACACCTTATTTGCATGAAAATATAATATGAAGATTCCAGACATTTATTTTATAATATCTAACTGAGCTGAAACATAATAAAAAAGAATTGTTATGTATTGGTGATTATGACTGGACTGAGTCACAAATTTTTGCTTCCTGTTTTACAAATAAATTATTTCTAAACGGTTTCCTTTGTAAATGTCAAATCATGAGTTAGGTCCATTGTTGGTGCTTTATGGTACAGTCTTAGCTAGTAGCGCACTGTACTCGATTCATTCCTGGATGCTCGTCGTCCTCTTCATATGCGGTGCCATGATGAGCACGCCGCCTACGATTTTCCTGTTCCGGATCCAAATCTATCAACTGGCACTCTTCAGCCATGTCTGGTATATCAATCTATAATTATAGCATCACATATATATATCAAAGACTGTATATGTTACACAAAAGCGGACTTTATGAATATTCAAACTATCAGATTTATTATGACTACTCAATACTATCTTTTCACCACATAAAATAAATTAGGAAGACATTAATTAGCTAATAAAAAGTTTTATCTATGCAATTTCTTTTATGTTTATTTCGATAATAACCTGGCAAAAAATTAAGAAATATCGTTTTAAAGTATGTACACTGACACAAGTCGAATAGAAGAACATATTTACGATTTTATGTACAAGAAACAAAATATATATACAATAAAAAATTAAGTAACAAGAATGACCACATTTTCTTCAAGTAAAACCAATTACAGTGATGAGATTAGAAAAACGTTTGCAAATAATTCATTAGTACAATAAAGACTGTGTATTACTTGTTTCTACATTAATTACAATAGTTTTATCAATAAATGAAGAACATACCCTAGGTCTTGGTGGCAAGCAATTCTCCAAAGCTGGAATGACTTCAGGCGGAATACTGTTAGGGAAATTAACTAAAAATTGTATAATCAATTGCCCTTTCTCAAATGGATTTTTGTACATAGGCATACCTAAAACATAATTAAGTAGCTATTGTTTTTGTTACAGGTTTAATGTCATACAACAAATTTATGGATATTTATTTTAATATGGAGAAATGGGGATAACATTTAACGAACCTTCATTCATCACACACTTCACATCACCATGTTTAATAACCTCTCCAGGCATCACAGTAATCACAATATCTCTATCGTCTAAGGTTCGAATTACTTTCTGGAATCCACACAATGCTTCCACAAGTTCTACATTTAGACGAATAACAAGATCATTGCTTGAACGTTTAAATACCTGTAATAATAAAAAAAAAGGAATTTCTTTTTTTTATAATACCTCTCCCACTATTAAGTCTGTTCCCCATACTTAACCCTGTCTGATGCAAAGCAAAACAGATGGCGCTCGCTATTATACGTTAATCAGAGTCTAAATTTTAAAGCAAAATATGTTATCAGTCTGTAATAAATAATACAAAAAGTATACCTGACAATGAATAGAAACTTAAAACTATAACAGAAATTAAGGAAGAGGTCCAAAATCAATATTTTCTCATCCCCGTCTAAAGGTTTAACCTATCGACTGCTACGCACATTTAGTGCGCGCTACCGCGGGTGCCAGGATTTTATTTTAATAATACATGATGTTATGATCTAAATCAGGGATCCCCAAACTATTTTGGACAAGTGACCCCTTTTCCAAACTGTTACCTCAGACCCCTATGGCCAAATTACTTACTTTTAAGATCAACCCCCTTATTCATAATGGTCCGCTAACTTAAAACATCTGCTACTGTTATTTTTAGGTCTGACTTAGGTCAATAGAAGCAGAGTTAGATAGATATCAACCACTTTGGGAATCCCTGATCTAAATTATCTTTTTAATAACAAAAATGTTGATTAATAATATTTTCTCTACACTATTATACATTTTTTAATCATACTTTCTAGTAATTCTACACTGAAATTTTTATTTCTAGTTAATGTACACGAGCATCATCCGCTACAAAATATCTCGTAGTTGGCAGTCAATGGGTCGATAGCGCGCGGATCACCAGATTTGCGAGCCAGTTTCGATGAAGGTGTAATAGTCGTCAATAAGACTAACAGCGCAAACTTCACCGAATCCAGCAGCAGCAGCAGCCAGTCAATGGGTTAAATACCTTTTCTTAATTTTTAAAGGATGAACATTAACATAAACTTTAATATTTTATTTTAACCAAAATTTCACGAAATTTCAACAGAAACTAACATACTGAATCTGTTTCCCATTTTCCCATCATTTAAATACTACAACTGCAAACAAATATATAACATAATACATTAAAAAGGAACTAAAAAAGCTCCTCATTGGTGGTTAAAATTATATTGATTACTCCAATTGCATGGATTTCTAGTTCTTTTTTTTTTGTGCAAAATAAGAACCTCGAAATTTCAACAAAGGATGGAAAATGTGTTCTATTATAAAATTGAGATTTTTCATGATATAAATAAGCATTATATAAAGTATAATAATTGTAAATAGCTGTGTAGATAATTTGCGCATTGATCTGTGGGATCTGCTTTCTATGTAATAGCCTTCATTATAAAACTTTAAGTCAACATATTTCTTAAAGAAAAAAAGAAACAAGAAATTTTGCATGTTGTTTTAAAGAAATTTCAACTAAAACAATGTTTTACCTCATGTTCTTTTTCGTCTAAGACAATAATAAGATCACCAGGCTCCATTTCAGGTTCTTGGTCACCTTCACCACTAAACACAATCTTCTGCCCATCAGTCATACCTTTGTCAACATGAACTTCAAGAATTTTGCGATCACGAACAGTCTTTCGTCCCTATAAAGTTAATCAATGTAATAAATGTACATACTATATAAACATACAACAAAATAATATGTTTGTGGCATGAGATCTCTTTTTTTTATTTTTTTTTTTATTTATTTGAAGGGCTGTCGTTTTTACCACGATATCGCCCTGTTATGTAACAAACGTGCATACAATATTTTAGGGATCCCTTAAAGCTAAGTCTGCTAACCAACACATCTTCCTGGCTAAGTCTGACATTGGACAGGACAGGATGACGTTTATACAGCCGACATCGCTGGACTGGTTTTGGTCAAACCAGACAGTCCTTAGGGGTTCGCTCCGGGCGCATTCCATCAATATATGTTGCACATCATCAACTACTCCACACTCATTATAATTTGGAGACTGAATAACTATAATTAAAAACCAAAATCAACTGCGTGTACGTACATCTCGCGATAACCATACGTCCGGGCGTTTTAATTCGTGTACAAAAAAAAATTGGCCCGGCGCGTCCGGAACTCGCACCGGGATATAGTCTGTAACATAAAACGTATAGAATAACGTTACTTGTGATCATTTATTTTATTTTTTCATTATCTGTAGCGCCAACAGAGGAAATTGCAGCTTTCTCACCTATCGCGGTTTATGAGATAGAGAGCCCACTGATTTTCGTACGCACGGCCGACGGGATCCTCTGTAACAGTGTTCCGTTATTCAGCCAGTAGTTACGGAACCCTGAAAGTAAAAAAAAATCTAAGTCCCGTCACGTACGCGCCGCCGCTTTCGCTGCCCGCAAATCTGCCGTTACAACGAGTCGACTCTTGTTTTCCTCTTAAGACCGCTGCGCCCGAGATTGCGCGACGAACGGTTAACACGCGTCTTGTTTTTTTTTTTTGTTCAATTAAAACAAAAAAAACTTATTACCCGACGCTCTAACAAACGTATTTCATATAGAGATAATTTTATTAGATATTGTAAGAAGATTGTACAAAGAACAATAAAGGCAAACAGGATATAAGTTGTAGATAAGAAAGTTAAGAAAATAGAATAAGAAATTAAATGTTTAGAATAAAAAAAATTGCCAACCACATTTAAGCGAGACGAACGAAAGAAGGAAATGGGACGCGGTACGACAGATAATGGAAAGGTGTTCGCACGTTGTGAAGATGAAAAATGAAAGAAGGAAGAATGCTCGCGAGATATGATTGTAACAAAATCGGGGAAATGACGCGACAAGGCCCCGTAATCGCATAACGAGGGGAACGAGTTAAAAAAAAAGTATTTCCTCCGTTAAACCGCCATCTATCGACGGAACGTTTAACTGATAAACGATCTGTACAATTTGTGCAATCAGTACGTACGGTTGTTACGTTTGTGCAGCTTGCTTTTGTTCTTCGCACTATACTTTCGTACAACGAACAAGTAATACCAGTATTCACGGACATATCGGTCGTGGCACTCGCACACAACTCCTGGAGTCCCTCGTATCTCATTCAATAATCACAATTGCCACAGAGATAAAACCCTATTATGAAGATAAAAAATGGGAAAAGTCTCGTAACGTCACCAATATTTCTTATGTGGAATCTTACGTGCTCCATATTGCCTTGCAGACACGCCTTAGGTCTTTTGTACATTTGTGCTTTTTTAGATTATATATAATTATAAGATTATAAAAAAAAATGTAATACATAATTAAAAAAAACAGGATAAAGTAACATCAACGCTTACTCATTTCCTCGTACAGGGTATATCGAAACATAAAATGTCTTAAAACGTCACTATCCTATGCGTTTCGTTTCACAGATATCTACAGACAGATATAGAGCGCTCAGTTATTCTGCTTCGAATAGGCGTAGGTTACATATTAACTGGCCGGGCCAGGGCCAACGGGCTCTTCGGTTGGCTAGGTCAGTATTACATGTTAACCAGCTTACATTTGTCACTAAGTGTAACTTTGTATATGTATATATGTATATACATTGAACAGCTATATGAAAGCTGATAAATACGCTGTTGTAGCCGTAGCATTGTTATAGTACTGATTTATTGCCGCTAAATAGAGAATGTTGTATTTTATTCAAGAGAAAATAAACCAAACATTCGTATATAGAAAAGTAAGTTTTACTTTTGTATAGTTCATATACTTGTAGTGTAATCCCTAATTAAATTCTTCCGAAGTGTGGTCTTCTCTGTTACTAAAGTCATAAATCGTGCCTATAATAACACGTAGTGTGAAAGTCTTTAATAATACCAACTATTATGAGAAACATCAACCTAGATAGTGGTTGTGGCTTAAGACT